>JAVIAB010000047.1:9343085-9485585 GCA_032433765.1 Megaustenia siamemsis | reverse complement strand
GATGGAAACGTATGCTCCACAAGTACATGAAAGGAAGAGAAGAAGTAGAATTGACAGCTGACGTCAGGGAAGTGAACTAGAGTTGACCAAGACATTTCTAGTGCGTAATAGAAATAGCTGAGCTTGGGCAAAGAAAATGTGAAGTTGATGAGGAAGCAAACCCTTTCCCATATCTTTGGTGTAACGAGATTTAATGTTTCGAATAAAAAAAACTCAAAAAAGAAAGCGCAGTTTCACAGTAAAAGTATGAGACCCACTCAAAGTAGGAGACCCACTCAAAGTAGGAGACCCACTCAAAGTAGGAGACCCACTCAAAGTAGGCGGTGTATCACCACGAAGATGGTTACAAGTGAGGACAGAGTGTACATTACAACAAATACTATGTGACAAGCTGTGCCAGGCAACATCACCAACCTTGTTAATATCGTCAATCGTCTTCTCCCATTGAGCCATGTAAGCGCCAAACGCCTTCCCTCCTGCAGATGACAACATGAGCCATTAATCAAGGTCTGACTAGTTTCTGGGTTTTTTTTTTTAATTGGAAAGTTCTTCTCGCAGCACTCATGGCAATCACATAGTTCGCGATTTTTGTTTAAACGAGAAGATAATTAAAAATGTGAAAAAAGACTAATTTTGCCGATAGAAGCACAGAAAAACGTGTGTGGCTAAACAAACAACTATTGTGAATTTACAATATTAATATCATCAGGTTTAATTTAGTGAAAATAATTCATTTCAAAAGTAGTAATTAAGCAATTGAGAAACTATGGTTATAGTTATGGAAGGCCCTGGTATCACTGCAGACGAATTAAAATCCATAATTGCTCAACCGCCCGTGCCAGTGGAATCATCCAAATTACTATTTCATCTCATTGAATGATCCAATCAAGGAAAGGTAGCTGCAGTCCCCATCATAGCAGTCCCAGCACACACCAAAAGACATAAGGCGAAATCGCACTGAAAGTGAACACAGCCATCTGTTCCCTGGCATACGATATCATCACTCATCATAAGCAATCGGAATCGGTGCACAGAGCACGTAATTCAGTAGCTCTGGCAGTAAGCCGGACTTGGAATATGAGGAAACTGCAACAAGGAACACTTTTTAGGCACAGCCTTTAACGGTTCATGCCGCGTATCCGCCATATTCACCGGAAGACTTCAAAGAGAGAAGTATACAAGAATATCATCTAATCAATTGTATAAATGGTACATTGATCTGCTATTGATATTTGTTTTTGCATATCGTGAGAAAGAGAAATTTGGAGTACTTGGTTACAACTGGGAAAATAGGATAAGAGAGAGAGAGAGAGAGATCGCGGACGACAACGGGAGAAGATCCTAGATAGCTTGATGTCGGGGCATGGAACAGAGTCAACAATATAATTGATATGATGTACTCAACTGTGGATACAAAATTGTGGAGGAGCATGATCGCCTACGCCAACTGGTATAGCACATGGTGATTGATGATAAGTTGATCGCATTTTTCTCCCTGAAATATCGAGCACAATCCAGAATTCATGATTCACTTTTTAAAAAACAAACCGTGATGACCTTTGACCCTCGTGTCAAATTGACTTTGACGATCTTTTTAGCTGTCCAAACTTTGACCCTTGACCTTAGTGAAACCATTATACATGCGCAAATCATAGCCATCTTTAGACTGACATAGACCTGCGGGCAGAAATAACGCGGGAAAACTCTCCAACTAGTGTGACGTTTCAGATATAGGTGCTATAGATGGCTGACGTCACTCTTCACACAACTTCCCCTGCTCGCAAATCTAAAAACGTCAAGCTAGTTGACAGTTTTCCAGGGTTTTAATCGTCAGCCATTATGCCTTTGTAAATCTATAGATGGCTATGCTCACACTATTATAACAACATCTAAAAATAAAGGAAAGAAACGAAACGAAAAAATAAGGGAAAGAAACAAAAAAAAATAAAGGAAAGAAACGAAACGAAAAAAAAATAAAGAAAAGAAACAAAAAAATAAAGGAAAATAACGAAACGAAAAATAAGGAAAAGAAACTAAAAAAATAAACGAAACGAAACGAAACGAAAAAATAAGGGAAAGAAACTAAAAAAAAAACAAAGTTAAGAAAGAAAGAAACGAAATAAAAATACATTTATATTGATTATGACAGCTCTTTCGTTACATTTCCTGAATATTTTCGAAGAACCCTCCCAACAACATCATGCTACGGACACAGGAGCAGATTCTCATTGAAAGCAGATGTAGACATGAATCACTAAATGTCGAGACTTTAGCCAGATCATGTGCTTGCAACAGAATCATGGAGACAACAAAAGTCTTGTCGTGAATACGGTCCGCTCAGGATATCAGCGTTGACAGGAGTGGAGGACATACTCAACCACAGGCATACACAATCTAAACAAAAGCAATCAAATCTATAAAAAAAAAAAAAAAAAAAAGACATCAAATCTAAATAAATGCCATCAAATCCATCAAATCTAAACAAAAACCATCACATTTAGATAAGAGGCATCAAATCTAAATAAAAGCCATCAAATCTAAATAAAAGCAATCAAATCTAAATAAAAGCCATCAAATCTAAATAAAAGCCATCAAATCGAAATAAAAGCCATTAAATCTAAATAAATGCCATCAAATAGAAATAAAAGCCATTAAATCTAAATAAAAGCCATCAAATCGAAATAAAAGCCATCAAATCGAAATAAAAACCATCAAATCTAGATAAAAGCCAACAAATCGAAATAAAAGCCATGAAAATCTAAATAAAAGCCATCAAATCTAGATAAAAGCCATCAAATCTAAATAAAAGCCATCAAATGTAGATAAAAGCCATCAAATCTAAATAAAAGCCATCAAATCTAAATAAAAGCCATCAAATCTAGATAAAAGCCATCAAATCGAAATAAAAGCCATCAAATCTAAATAAAAGCCATCAAATCTAGATAAAAGCCATCAAATCGAAATAAAAGCCATTAAATCGAAATAAATGCCATCAAATCTAAATAAAAGCCATCAAATCCATCGAATGTAATCAAAAGCCATCACATTTAGATAAAAGCCATCAAATCTAAAGAAAAGCCATCAAATCGCAATAAAAGCCATCAAATCTAAATAAAAGCCATCAAATCTAAATAAAAGCCATCAAATCCATCGAATGTAATCAAAAGCCATCACATTTAGATAAAAGCCATCAAATCTAAATAAAAGCCATCAAATCCATCAAATCTAAATAAAAGTCGGAAAATCAACAAATGAAAAAGCCAAATATTTTTTGTCCTCAACATTTATGTAAGACATGGACACTTGCAAAATATGAGACAACAAAGAGATCTACAACCTAAGTATAGGCCAGTATATGATGACTTCTACTAGCAACAGTGGCTACTACTTCTACTAGCAACAGTGGCTACTACTGTTATAACAACAGCTACTACTTCTACTAGTAACAGTGGCTACTACTGCTACAACAACAGCTACTACTTCTACTAGCAACAGTGGCTACTACTATTAAAACAACAGCTACTACTTCTACTAGCAATAGTGGCTACTACTGCTACAACAACAGCTACTACTTCTATTTGCAACAGTGGCTACTACTGCTACAACAACAGCTACTACTTCTACTTGCAACAGTGGCTACTACTGCTACAACAACAACAGCTACTAATTCTACTAGCAACAGTGGCTACTACTGCTACAACAACAACAGCTACTACTTATACTAGCAACAGTGGCTACTACTGCTACAACAACAGCTACTACTTTTATTTGCAACAGTGGCTACTACTGCTACAACAACAAGAGCTACTACTTATACATGTACTAGCAACAGTGGCTACTACTGCTACAACAACAACAGCTACAACTTCTATTTGCAACAGTGGCTACTACTGCTACAACAACAACAGCTACTACTTCTACTAGCAACAGTGGCTACTACTGCTACAACAACAACAGCTACCACTTATACTAGCAACAGTGGCTACTACTGCTACAACAACAGCTACTACTTCTATTTGCAACAGTGGCTACTACTGCTACAGCAACAACAGCTACTACTTCTACTAGCAACAGTGGCAACTACCGCTACAACAACAGCTACTACTTCTACTAGCAATAGTGGCTACTACTGCTACAACAACAGCTACTACTTCTACTAACAACAGTGGCTACTACTGCTACAACAACAGCTACTACTTCTACTAACAACAGTGGCTACTACTGCTGCAACAACAGCTACTACTTCTACTAGCAACAGTGGCTACTACTGCTACAACAACAGCTACTACTTCTATTTGCAACAGTGGCTATTACTGCTACAACAACATCTATTACTTCTACTTGCAACAGTGGCTACTACTGCTACAACAACAGCTACTACTTCGACTAGTAACAGTGACTACTACTTCTACAACAACAGCTACTACTTCTACTAGTAACAGTGGCTACTACTGCTACAACAAGAGGCACTACTTCTACTTGCAACAATGGCTACTACTGCTACAACAACAGCTACTACTTCTACTTGCAACAGTGGCTACTACTGCTACAACAACAGCTACTACTTCTACTTGCAACAGTGACTACTACTGCTACAACAAAAACAGCTACTACTTCTACTTGTAACAGTGACTACTACTGCTACAACAAAAACAGCTACTACTTTTTCAATTACTGCCTTAACTAACAGTAATGTAATAACAACAAGGACGGTCGTATTGGCTATTACCATTACTACTATTACTACGATTTCTACTACTACCACTAATACTACCATCACCACTACTACCACTAATACTACCATCACCACTACTACCACTAATACTACCATCACCACCACTACCAATACTACTACCACCACTACCACTACTACTACCATCACCACTACTACCACTAATACTACCATCAACACTACTACCACTAATACTACCATCACCACCACTACCAATACTACTAGCACCACTACCACTACTACTACCATCACCACTACTACCACTACTACTACCATCACCACTACTACCACTAATACTACCATCACCACCACTACCAATACTACTACCACCACTACCACTACTACTACCATCACCACTACTACCACTACTACTACCATCACCACTACTACCACTAATACTACCATCACCACCACTACCAATACTACTACCACCACTACCACTACTACTACCACTAATACTACCATCACCACCACTACCAATACTACTACCACCACTACCACTACTACTACCACCACTACCATTACTATATAGTACCACTACTACTGCTGCTGCTTACCCTACAATTACCATCTTCTTGAATCACCACAAGTACCACCACCAAAACAAATACCTTTACTGTTTGTATCACTTTAAAATGAACAAAAACAGCGATACAATTAAGATATCTGTCAGGGCACTCAAGGAAGAAGAGATTAGCAAACCCAAAGAATTAGCGTGAAGATTTTCAAAGATGGAGCTTTTAAAATGAATTATCTATTTCGTGCCCCTGTCAAGTGAGCACAACCATTAAATGCGTAATTAACAAGGATATTCCAGGATCAAGTGTGACCTACATTTCTGAGAAGCAGGAAGGACATAGTTAGGTTGGGAAAACATGTCAAGGGTATAACTTCTCATTTTGTGAATGTTTTATCTCCGGTTGTTTTCTGTTTGGCGTTTTAACGTTCTTCAGTCGAGGTGTTGCTACAGAAAGAAAGAAAGAAAGAAAGAAAGAAAGAAAGAAAGAAAGAAAGAAAGAAAGAAAGAAAGAAAGAAAGAAAGAAAGAAAGAAAGAAAGAAAGAAAGAAAGAAAAAACCCGTCATGACACCTGGTGGCATATAGACAATTTGGTATTATTGCCCGAATTTTTTTTGTTTTGTTTTAAACAAACAGCACTTTTTTTGGTGGGGTAGTAATGTGGTCAGCATTACACCAATGCCGTGTTTCTATCCCATAAGTATCTGGTACGTTCGTTCGTTCGTTCGCTTTCGTCAGCTTTGACCTCTGACGAAGTCCCACCCACTCAATTTTGTGGGACTGAATTTTGCGTGTAAAGTCTGTTTTATCCCATTACAGGATGCCCCTCGCCATGCAGGCAGATTTACTCCGACTTCAGAGGTACTAATTTTTAGGGAATTAGTAAAACCCAGGTGTCCTCGCCAGGGTACGAACCCCGGCTGTTTGTGGTAACCGGACACCCAGTATCTGGTACAAGGCTCCGTGAATCTGAAAGCCGTCGATCAGGATTGAACCCGAACCACTTGTCCTCATTTGTCCAGTTCACGAACCAAAGAGCTGTTGCGGCTCTCTATAGATGTGCGCTGGGTAGACCCACATCGTCGACTCCTCATTAGGTAGATACACGATCGTCGACACCTCACTGGGTAGACCCACATCGTCGACTCCTCACTGGGTAGACCCACATCGTCGACTCCTCATTAGGTAGATACACGATCGTCGACACCTCACTGGGTAGACCCACATCGTCGACTCCTCATTAGGTAGATACACGATCGTCGACACCTCACTGGGTAGACGCCCCATCGTCGACACCTCACTGGGTAGACGCCCCATCGTCGACTCCTCACTGGGTAGACCCCCCCCACCCCCATCGTCGACTCCTCACTGGGTAGACCCCCCCCCTACCCAAATCGTCGACTCCTCACTGGGTAAACCCCCATCGTCGACTCCTCACTGGGTAGACCCCCCCCACCCCCATCGTCGACTCCTCACTGGGTAAACCCCCATCGTCGACTCCTCACTGGGTAGACCCCCCCCCACCCCCATCGTCGACTCCTCACTGGGTAGACCCCCCCCCCTACCCAAATCGTCGACTCCTCACTGGGTAGACGCCCCATCGTCGACTCCTCACTGGGTAGACCCCCCCCCACCCCCATCGTCGACTCCTCACTGGGTAGACCCCCCCCCCTACCCAAATCGTCGACTCCTCACTGGGTAAACCCCCATCGTCGACTCCTCACTGGGTAAACCCCCATCGTCGACTTCACACTGCGTAGATCCCCATCGTCGACTCCTCACTGTGTAGACGCCCCATCGTCGACTCCTCACTGGGTAGACGCCCCATCGTCGACTCCTCACTGGGTAGACCCCCCCCCCCACCCCCATCGTCGACTCCTCACTGGGTAGACCCCCCCTACCCAAATCGTCGACTCCTCACTGGGTAAACCCCCATCGTCGACTCCTCACTGGGTAAACCCCCATCGTCGACTCCTCACTGGGTAAACCCCCATCGTCGACTCCTCACTGGGTAAACCCCCATCGTCGACTTCACACTGCGTAGATCCCCATCGTCGACTCCTCACTGCGTAGATCCCCATCGTCGACTCCTCACTGGGTAAACCCCCATCGTCGATTCCTCACTGCGTAGATCCCCATCGTTAACCTCTCACTGCGTAGATCCCCATCGTCGATTCCTCACTGCGTAGATCCCCATCGTCGACTCCTCACTGGGTAAACCCCCATCGTCGATTCCTCACTGCGTAGATCCCCATCGTCGACTCCTCACTGCGTAGATCCCCATCGTCGACTCCTCACTGCGTAGATCCCCATCGTCGACTCCTCACTGCGTAGATCCCCATCGTCGATTCCTCACTGCGTAGATCCCCATCGTCGACTCCTCACTGCGTAGATCCCCATCGTCGACTCCTCACTGCGTAGATCCCCATCGTCGACTCCACACTGCGTAGATCCCCATCGTCGACTCCTCACTGCGTAGATCCCCATCGTCGACTCCTCACTGCGTAGATCCCCATCGTCGACTCCTCACTGGGTAAACCCCATCGTCGACTCCTCACTGCGTAGATCCCCATCGTCGACTCCTCACTGCGTAGATCCCCATCGTCGACTTCTCACTGCGTAGATCCCCATCGTTGACTCCACACTGCGTAGATCCCCATCGTTGACTTCTCACTGCGTAGATCCCCATCGTTGACTCCACACTGCGTAGATCCCCATCGTTGACTTCACACTGCGTAGATCCCCATCGTTGACTCCACACTGCGTAGATCCCCATCGTTGACTCCACACTGCGTAGATCCCCATCGTTAACTTCTCACTGCGTAGATCCCCATCGTTGACTCCACACTGCGTAGATCCCCATCGTTGACTTCACACTGCGTAGATCCCCATCGTCGACTCCTCACTGCGTAGATCCCCATCGTTGACTTCTCACTGCGTAGATCCCCATCGTTGACTCCACACTGCGTAGATCCCCATCGTTGACTTCACACTGCGTAGATCCCCATCGTCGACCCCTCACTGCGTAGATCCCCATCGTCGACTTCTCACTGCGTAGATCCCCATCGTTGACTTCTCACTGCGTAGATCCCCATCGTTGACTTCTCACTGCGTAGATCCCCATCGTCGACTTCTCACTGCGTAGATCCCCATCGTTGACTTCACACTGCGTAGATCCCCATCGTTGACTTCACACTGCGTAGATCCCCATCGTTGACTTCACACTGCGTAGATCCCCATCGTTGACTTCACACTGCGTAGATCCCCATCGTTGACTTCTCACTGCGTAGATCCCCATCGTTGACTTCACACTGCGTAGATCCCCATCGTTGACTTCTCACTGCGTAGATCCCCATCGTTGACTCCACACTGCGTAGATCCCCATCGTCGACTTCACACTGCGTAGATCCCCATCGTTGACTTCACACTGCGTAGATCCCCATCGTTGACTCCACACTGCGTAGATCCCCATCGTTGACTTCTCACTGCGTAGATCCCCATCGTCAGTTCCTCATTGGGCAGAGCCCCGATCGCTTCACACTTTGACTCGACCGTTGGCTTCACACTTTGACTAATCCACCAACGACCGTCGCTGCTCAACGCAACATTGTTCCACACTTTGATTAATCCACCAACGACCGTCGCTGCTCAACGCAACATTGTTCCACACTTTGACTAATCCACCAACGACCGTCGCTGCTCAACGCAACATTGCTCCACACTTTCAATAATCCACCAACGACCGTCGCTGCTCAACGCAACATTGCTTCACACTTTGACTAATCCACCAACGACCGTCACTACTCAACGCAACATTGCTCCACACTTGTACATGTACGCTCTATTATTTTTCTCTACAGCTGGTAACGTTTTCCCATTCCCAAATCCATGTTTTCCCTTCTCCAAATCCACGTTTTCCATTCTCCAAATTCACGTTTTCACTTCTCCAAATCAACGTTTTCACTTCTCCTAATCCACGTTTTCACTTCTCCAAATCCACGTTTTCACTTCTCCAAATCCATGTCTTCACTTCTCCAAATCCATGTTTTAACTTCTTCAAATCCATGTCTTCACTTCTCCAAATCCATGTCTTCACTTCTCCAAATCCATGTTTTAACTTCTTCAAATCCATGTATTCACTTCTCCAAATCCATGTTTTCACTTCTTCAAATCCATGTTTTCACTTCTCCAAATCCATGTTTTCCCTTCTCCAAATCCATGTCTTCACTTCTCCAAATCCATGTTTTAACTTCTTCAAATCCATGTCTTCACTTCTCCAAATCCGTGTTTTCCCTTCTCCAAATCCACGTTTCACTTCTCCAAATCCATGTTTTCCCTTCTCCAAATCCATGTCTTCACTTCTCCAAATCCATGTTTTAACTTCTTCAAATCCATGTCTTCACTTCTCCAAATCCATGTTTTCACTTCTCCAAATCCATGTCTTCACTTCTCCAAATCCATGTTTTCACTTCTTCAAATCCATGTCTTCACTTCTCCAAATCCATATTTTCACTTCTTCAAATCCATGTTTTCACTTCTCCAAATCCATGTCTTCACTTCTCCAAATCCATGTTTTCACTTCTTCAAATCCATGTTTTCACTTCTTCAAATCCATGTTTTCACTTCTCCAAATCTATGTCTTCACTTCTCCAAATCCATGTTTTCACTTCTTCAAATCCATGTTTTCACTTCTCCAAATCCATGTTTTCACTTCTTCAAATCCATATCTTCACTTCTCCAAATCTATGTCGTCACTTCTCCAAATCCATGTTTTCACTTCTTCAAATCCATGTTTTCACTTCTCCAAATCCATGTTTTCACTTCTTCAAATCCATGTCTTCACTTCTCCAAATCCATGTTTTCACTTCTCCAAATCCATGTTTTCAATTCTCTAAATCCATGTCTTCACTTCTCCAAATCCATGTTTTCACTTCTCCAAATCCATGTCTTCAATTCTCCAAATCCATGTCTTCACTTCTCCAAATCCATGTCTTCACTTCTCCAAATCCATGTCTTCAATTCTCCAAATCCATGTCTTCACTTCTTCAAATCAACGTTTCCCTTCTAATGCGTGTGTGGATGGAGGATGTTATCACAATGACAAAGATTAATCTACAAAGGGCGGTCGTGTTTGAGGCGGTGTGTGCATGTGTGGTTGTGTCAGCAGCAATGTGGTGATGTGTCCTTCAATGGCAAGCCAATCTTGCTGGTTGACATCGGCTCATGGACGAGACAGAGACAGCACAAAGTAAGACAAGCATAGGGAACACAATAGACATGAAAGTAGACAATTAGCTTGACTGACAGGCGGACAGATGGATGGACGGACGGACAGGTGGTAGGTAGGTAAGAAGATAGATAGATAGATAGATAGATAGATAGATAGATAGATAGATAGATAGATAGATAGATAGATAGATAGATAGATAGATGGATGGATGATGATGGATGGATGGATGGATGGATGGATGGATGGATGGATGGATGGATGGATGGATGGATGGATGGATGGATGGATGGATGGATGGATGGATGATATAGATAGATAGATAGATAGATAGATAGATAGATAGATAGATAGATAGATAGATAGATAGATAGATAGATAGATAGATAGATAGATAGATAGATAGATAGATAGATAGATAGATAGATAGATAGATAGATAGATAGATAGATAGATAGATAGATAGATAGATAGATAGATAGATAGAACAGAAGACAGACTGACATAACCCGTCAGAACAGACACACAAGAAGGGAGACTTCGGGTAAACTCTTATACAAGGAGAAAAAACAAGTTTGTTTACATCTACATATCTTCTTACCTTGCTTGTCAGTGCGATCAAACACAGGCATGGCTGATTTCTCAATCGATTCCCTTGAAACCAACTACAAAAGCAAGAACCCTGTCTTTGATTATCGTCCAACACCCACAGAGCGATCTGTTAATTATAAAATATTCGTCCGACCCGATACATGTATCAACGTACGTCGTGTTCGACAACTAATTAAACGCTAAATAATTAGTTAGTTGTTGATGTGGGCATTAACTTGTGCTAGTAAACATTGGCCACATTCAAAACCTTGCGCTGAGCAAATAACTACATACAACTTTAACACTGTAATATTAATGAAGCCTAAGTATGACCAAACAGTCACGTATGTAGACCTAGTGGAAATATAGTTCCTTTAATCCGGGGATCGTAGCCAGTTATGCTGGGCGCATCGGTAGGCGATGTTTATACTTGTGGGTACGAGGTCAGAGCGCCTGCGGTGGATATATATCCCCTCTTACAGTCACAAGAAGCTATTTATGGTATGGCTATGATTTCGCTACCGTGGTTCGCTAAACGGGACGTCCTGCAACAATTTACTTCCGCCTTACACGTTTTCTGACTCGGTTCTGTGTGGGTTTTCATCGATCAAGAAATGAAAAGATAAATCTTTGCTTGTGGGGAGGGAAGGGGTTGCGGCGGAGGGTGATTGTAGAAATATTCTGTCACATGTCACCTCAAACACAAATGTCACAATGTATTGCTACGGAGTCACGTGTCACAGAAATGTCGACAGTGAGAGAGTTAGAGATCCGGGATACAAGTGGAATACTGGAGAGCATGTTGTACAAGATTGTACATTTGAAGATCTGGATTTGTTTTAAAACAAATAAAATATGTGGTCGAGAGATAAACAAACTGGAAGATCTGAAATGATGCAACTGGCTGGTCTAGAGGTTAGACGTTGGCTTGAGTGGTCTAGAGGTAAGACGTTGGCTTGAGTGGTCTAGAGGTAAGACGTTGGCCTGAGTGGTCTAGAGGTAAGACGTTGGCCTGAGTGGTCTAGAGGTAAGACGTTGGCCTGAGTGGTCTAGAGGTTAGACGTTGGCCTGAGTGGTCTAGAGGTTAGACGTTGGCCTGAGTGGTCTAGAGGTTAGACTTTGGCTTGAGTGGTCTAGAGGTTAGACTTTGGCTTGAGTGGTCTAGAGGTAAGACTTTGGCTTGAGTGGTCTAGAGGTAAGACTTTGGCTTGAGTGGTCTAGAGGTTAGACGTTGGCCTGAGTGGTCTAGAGGTTAGACGTTGGCCTGAGTGGTCTAGAGGTTAGACGTTGGCCTGAGTGGTCTAGAGGTTAGACTTTGGCTTGAGTGGTCTAGAGGTTAGACTTTGGCTTGAGTGGTCTAGAGGTAAGACTTTGGCTTGAGTGGTCTAGAGGTAAGACTTTGGCTTGAGTGGTCTAGAGGTAAGACGTTGGCCTGAGTGGTCTAGAGGTAAGACGTTGGCCTGAGTGGTCTAGAGGTTAGACTTTGGCTTGAGTGGTCTAGAGGTTAGACTTTGGCTTGAGTGGTCTAGAGGTAAGACGTTGGCCTGAGTGGTCTAGAGGTTAGACTTTGGCCTGAGTGGTCTAGAGGTTAGACTTTGGCTTGAGTGGTCTAGAGGTAAGACTTTGGCTTGAGTGGTCTAGAGGTAAGACTTTGGCTTGAGTGGTCTAGAGGTAAGACTTTGGCCTGAGTGGTATAGAGGTAAGACGTTGGCCTGAGTGGTCTAGAGGTAAGACGTTGGCCTGAGTGGTCTAGAGGTAAGACGTTGGCCTGAGTGGTCTAGAGGTAAGACGTTGGCCTGAGTGGTCTAGAGGTAAGACGTTGGCCTGAGTGGTCTAGAGGTTAGACGTTGGCCTGAGTGGTCTAGAGGTTAGACGTTGGCCTGAGTGGTCTAGAGGTTAGACGTTGGCCTGAGTGGTCTAGAGGTTAGACGTTGGCCTGAGTGGTCTAGAGGTTAGACGTTGGCCTGAGTGGTCTAGAGGTTAGACATTGGCCTGAGTGGTCTAGAGGTTAGACGTTGGCCTGAGTGGTCTAGAGGTTAGACGTTGGCTTGAGTGGTCTAGAGGTTAGACGTTGGCCTGAGTGGTCTAGAGGTAAGACGTTGGCCTGAGTGGTCTAGAGGTAAGACGTTGGCCTGAGTGGTCTAGAGGTTAGACATTGGCCTGAGTGGTCTAGAGGTAAGGCGTTGGCCTGAGTGGTCTAGAGGTTAGACGTTGGCTTGAGTGGTCAAGAGGTTAGACTTTGGCTTGAGTGGTCTAGAGGTTAGACGTTGGCTTGAGTGGTCTAGAGGTTAGACGTTGGCCTGAGTGGTCTAGAGGTAAGACGTTGGCCTGAGTGGTCTAGAGGTAAGACGTTGGCCTGAGTGGTCTAGAGGTAAGACGTTGGCCTGAGTGGTCTAGAGGTTAGACGTTGGCCTGAGTGGTCAAGAGGTTAGACTTTGGCTTGAGTGGTCAAGAGGTTAGACGTTGGCCTGAGTGGTCTAGAGGTAAGGCGTTGGCCTGAGTGGTCTAGAGGTTAGACTTTGGCCTGAGTGGTCTAGAGGTTAGACTTTGGCCTGAGTGGTCTAGAGGTTAGACGTTGGCCTGAGTGGTCTAGAGGTAAGGCGTTGGCCTGAGTGGTCTAGAGGTTAGACTTTGGCCTGAGTGGTCTAGAGGTAAGACGTTGGCCTGAGTGGTCTAGAGGTAAGGCGTTGGCCTGAGTGGTCTAGAGGTTAAACGTTGGCCTGAGTGGTCTAGAGGTAAGACGTTGGCCTGAGTGGTCTAGAGGTAAGACGTTGGCCTGAGTGGTCTAGAGGTAAGGCGTTGGCCTGAGTGGTCTAGAGGTTAGACATTGGCCTGAGTGGTCTAGAGGTTAGACATTGGCCTGAGTGGTCTAGAGGTAAGGCGTTGGCCTGAGTGGTCTAGAGGTAAGGCGTTGGCCTGAGTGGTCTAGAGGTTAGACATTGGCCTGAGTGGTCTAGAGGTAAGGCGTTGGCCTGAGTGGTCTAGAGGTAAGGCGTTGGCCTGAGTGGTCTAGAGGTAAGGCGTTGGCCTGAGTGGTCTAGAGGTAAGGCGTTGGCCTGAGTGGTCTAGAGGTTAGACATTGGCCTGAGTGGTCTAGAGGTTAGACATTGGCCTGAGTGGTCTAGAGGTTAGACATTGGCCTGAGTGGTCTAGAGGTTAGACATTGGCCTGAGTGGTCTAGAGGTAAGGCGTTGGCCTGAGTGGTCTAGAGGTAAGGCGTTGGCCTGAGTGGTCTAGAGGTTAGACATTGGCCTGAGTGGTCTAGAGGTAAGACGTTGGCCTGAGTGGTCTAGAGGTTAGACGTTGGCCTGAGTGGTCTAGAGGTAAGACGTTGGCCTGAGTGGTCTAGAGGTAAGACGTTGGCCTGAGTGGTCTAGAGGTAAGGCGTTGGCCTGAGTGGTCTAGAGGTAAACGTTGGCCTGAGTGGTCTAGAGGTTAAACGTTGGCCTGAGTGGTCTAGAGGTTAGACGTTGGCCTGAGTGGTCTAGAGGTTAGACGTTGGCCTGAGTGGTCTAGAGGTTAGACGTTGGCCTGAGTGGTCTAGAGGTTAGATGTTGGCCTGAGTGGTCTAGAGGTTAGATGTTGGCCTGAGTGGTCAAGAGGTTAGACATTGGCCTGAGTGGTCTAGAGGTTAGACATTGGCCTGAGTGGTCTAGAGGTTAGACGTTGGCCTGAGTGGTCTAGAGGTTAGACATTGGCCTGAGTGGTCTAGAGGTAAGGCGTTGGCCTGAGTGGTCTAGAGGTAAGCGTGGCCTGAGTGGTCTAGAGGTTAGACATTGGCCTGAGTGGTCTAGAGGTAAGGCGTTGGCCTGAGTGGTCTAGAGGTAAGGCGTTGGCCTGAGTGGTCTAGAGGTAAGGCGTTGGCCTGAGTGGTCTAGAGGTAAGGCGTTGGCCTGAGTGGTCTAGAGGTTAGACATTGGCCTGAGTGGTCTAGAGGTTAGACATTGGCCTGAGTGGTCTAGAGGTTAGACATTGGCCTGAGTGGTCTAGAGGTTAGACATTGGCCTGAGTGGTCTAGAGGTAAGGCGTTGGCCTGAGTGGTCTAGAGGTAAGGCGTTGGCCTGAGTGGTCTAGAGGTTAGACATTGGCCTGAGTGGTCTAGAGGTAAGACGTTGGCCTGAGTGGTCTAGAGGTTAGACGTGGCCTGAGTGGTCTAGAGGTAAGACGTTGGCCTGAGTGGTCTAGAGGTAAGGCGTTGGCCTGAGTGGTCTAGAGGTAAGGCGTTGGCCTGAGTGGTCTAGAGGTAAACGTTGGCCTGAGTGGTCTAGAGGTAAACGTTGGCCTGAGTGGTCTAGAGGTTAGACGTTGGCCTGAGTGGTCTAGAGGTTAGACGTTGGCCTGACTGGTCTAGAGGTTAGACGTTGGCCTGAGTGGTCTAGAGGTTAGATGTTGGCCTGAGTGGTCTAGAGGTTAGAGTTGGCCTGAGTGGTCAAGAGGTAGACATTGGCCTGAGTGGTCTAGAGGTTAGACATTGGCCTGAGTGGTCTAGAGGTTAGACGTTGGCCTGACTGGTCTAGAGGTAAGACGTTGGCCTGAGTGGTCTAGAGGTAAGACGTCGGCCTGGCTGGTCTAGAGGTAAGACGTCGGCCTGGCTGGTCTAGATGTAAGACGTTGGCCTGGCTGGTCTAGAAGTAAGACGTCGGCCTGGCTGGTCTAGAGGTAAGATGTCGGTCTGACTGGTCTAGAGGTAAGACGTCGGTCTGGGTGGTCTAGAGGTAAGACGTCGGCCTGGGTGGTCTAGAGGTAAGACGTCGGTCTGGGTGGTCTAGAGTAAGACGTCACTCGGGTGGGCTAGAGGTAAGACGTCGATCCTGGCTGGTCTAGAGGTAAGATGTCGGTCTGGCTGGTCTAGAAGTAAGACGTCGGCCTGGCTGGTCTAGAAGTAAGACGTTGGCCTGGCTGGTCTAGAGGTAAGACGTCGGCCTGGCTGGTATAGAGGTAAGACGTTGGCTGGCTGGTCTAGAGGTAAGACGTCGGCATGGCTAGGCTAGAGGTAAGACGGCAGCCGGGCTGGTTTAGAAGTAAGACGTCGGGCTGGCTGGTCTAGAAGTAAGACGTCGGCCTGGCTGGTCTAGAGGTAAGATGTTGGCCTGGCTGGTCTAGAAGTAAGACGTCGGCCTGGCTGGTCTAGAGGTAAGACGTCGGCCTGGCTGGTCTAGAAGTAAGACGTCGGCCTGGCTGGTCTAGAGGTAAGACGTCGGCCTGGCTGGTCTAGAGGTAAGACGTTGGCCTGGCTGGTCTAGAGGTAAGACGTCGGCCTGGCTGGTATAGAGGTAAGACGTTGGCCTGGCTGGTCTAGAGGTAAGACGTGGCCTGGCTGGTCTAGAGGTAAGACGTCGGCCTGGCTGGTATAGAGGTAAGACGTGGCCTGGCTGGTCTAGAGGTAAGACGTCGGCCTGGCTGGTATAGAGGTAAGACGTCGGCCTGGCTGGTCTAGAAGTAAGACGTCGGCCTGGCTGGTCTAGAGGTAAGACGTCAACCCTGGCTGGTCTAGAAGTAAGACGTCGGTCTGGCTGGTCTAGATGTAAGACGTCGGCCTGGCTAGGCTAGAGGTAAGACGGCAGCCTGGCTGGTTTAGAAGTAAGACGTCGGCCTGGCTGGTCTAGAAGTAAGACGTCGGCCTGGCTGGTCTAGAGGTAAGACGTCGGCCTGGCTAGGCTAGAGGTAAGACGGCAGCCTGGCTGGTTTAGAAGTAAGACGTCGGCCTGGCTGGTTTAGAAGTAAGACGTCGGCCTGGCTAGGCTAGAGGTAAGACGTCGGCCTGGCTGGTCTAGAAGTAAGACGTCGGCCTGGCTGGTCTAGAGGTAAGACGTCAACCCTGGCTGGTCTAGAAGTAAGACGTCGGTCTGGCTGGTCTAGATGTAAGACGTCGACCTGGGTGGTCTAGAGGTAAAACGTCAACCCTGGCTGGTCTAGAAGTAAGACGTCGGTCTGGGTCGTCTAGAGGTAAGACGTCGGCCTGGCTGGTCTAGAGGTAAGACGTCGGCCTGGCTGGTCTAGAGGTAAGACGTCGGTCTGGGTGGTCTAGAGGTAAGACGTCGGTCTGGGAGGTCTAGAGGTAAGACGTTGGTCTCTGGACAAGAAGGTTCTGCGTTCGATCCCACCACAGGAGGTTGAAATTTTTCAAACATCAAATCGGTGGTTTCTTCGTGAGTTTACCCTTCCCCAATCTCTAGGTAGTGAGATCCGATGTCTAGTCCTTGCTGGGTAGTGAGATCCGATGTCTAGTCCTCTCTAGGTAGTGAGATCCGATGTCTAGTCCTCTCTGGGTAGTGAGATCCGATGTCTAGTTCTCTCTAGGTAGTGAGAGCCGATATCTAGTCCTCTATCGGTAGTGAGATCCGATGTCTAGTCCTCTCTAGGTAGTGAGATCCGATGTCTAGTCCACTATAGGTAGTGAGATCCGATGTCTAGTCCACTCTAGGTAGTGAGATCCGATGTCTAGTCCTCTCTAGGTAGTGAGATCCGATGTCTAGTCCACTCTAGGTAGTGAGATCCGATGTCTAGTCCACTATAGGTAGTGAGATCCGATGTCTAGCCCTCTCTAGGTAGTGAGATCCGATGTCTAGCCCTCTCTAGGTAGTGAGATCCGATGTCTAGCCCTCTCGGAAAGCGGCGATAAACAGGAGGTCCAGTATGCACGTGAAAGAAGCCCTGGCAGTTAACAATCGGAAATAATGGGCAAAAACTGTTATGCAGGTCTACTCATCCATGCCGACTTATCGCTACGAAGAACAAGATCTGGGGGAAAAAATTTAATTAAAAAGATTTCAGAACCCCAGAGATACGTTTATCCTTCTTTTTCTTTCTTTCCTCATTTGTCTTATAGCGTCGTGGGGAGATACAGATTGCGGATCTCTTACTCCCCAACACAGCGCCCTGCAACAAGAGACTGCGCATTGTGGTTCACTACCAACTAAGCAACAAGAGACTGCGCATTGTGGTACACTACCAACTAAGCAACACTGTCTAAGAGTACCGGTTCGATTCTGCATCGGGATGTCTTTCGTTCTTTATTTTTTCTGTTGATTATTGGTGTGTTTTTCCGAATATTGTAAACACACGTCTTCCCCTGAAATGACAACTTTCCTGGCAATAGCATATTTCATAATCGGCTTGAATGTAACGTTAATTAGCAGATCGGCTAATAATCGGCTTCGTGATACAACTAACGTCGCTGTTTATACAAATACAAAGTTAAGACGAATATGAAAATGAACAAATTTAATACTTTATTTGACTAAACCACGACACCACATTTCATTGACATTAAAGTAAACATCACATTTTTTTTGGTTGACTTTCCCCAGCTTTCACCTCTGACGAAGTCCTTAGACACTAGGAACTGAATTGTGTGTGTGAATCCGTTTTTCCTAGGGAGCTGTGTGTACAGGGGTCCCTCGCTTCACAGGCAGATAACGTCGTCTTTGGAGGTACTCATATTTTTTACGTCGATGAGTAATTGACGTTTCAAGCCGGGCCTCGCTGATGAGACCAGGGGTGGTTGCCGCAGAGAGAAATCATAAATAAAAATCACAACTGGTGCCAGCCGAGATTTGAACCCACAACCTCTTTGTTGCGAGGCTAACCAGTCCCCATCACAACTAATCAATCTTGGCTATTTTAAAACGAACATCACTTTGGTTGTCGTTCTTCTTGTTGTGGACTCAGAAGCTTCTGAGTTGACGCCCTTTGACCCATGAGATCTGCAGGTATTTATGAGTTCCCTTGTAGAAGTATGAAGGTCAATATTATTAGCTCTGTAAGTAGCTAGCGGGGTCGAGTTTTGCTAACGAAAAGTGCATTAAGGCGTCTCCTTTCCTCCGCTCGTCTTCGGGACACACTTGGGCAAGATTTACCTCCCATTTAGCCACCCTATCTGCGTTACGTGAAGCCATTGAAACAGGTGGTGGATGATGTGAGAGCAGCTGCTCCGATAGTGCCGGTTATGGTCCCCACTCCGCGGTGGCAGGTAGAGGATCTCAGTTGTAGAGACAATGGCTGCGATCTCCGACTAGTACAGTCACTGCCAAGAAGAAAAGGAACGGCAAACTGCCTTCATACATTGCCTAGTAAAATGATGTCCAAATACAACTTAATACCTACAGCTAACGACGTTAATGGAGACTCCACAACCTGCGGTATCTTAGAAAAAATGCTGAAAGTTCCCTGGACAGCTAAAAGACCAACGAGGACATTCTCAAAGAGGCCAACTCAAAAAGGGAGCCCTTAAAAAAACAGAAAGAAGCAATCAACATTCTTCATGCACATCTGAGAAGAGGAAAGTTGGAATACTTGGTTACAACTGGCAAAATACAGGGAAAGAGATATCGCGGATGACAAAGAGAGAAAATACTGGTTAGCTTGGTATCATGGCATGGAAAACAGTCAACAACAGAACTGATACGATGGGCAGTAGATAGAAGATTGTGGAAGGTTATGATCGCTTACGCCAACCGGTATGGCACATGATGATGATGAGACACTGGGTGTGATTGTTCATCTCATGTTTCTTCGACAACAACATATTCTTTCAGTCTTTGTTATATCGATCCAACTCGGACTGTTTTTGTCACGAGCCGCGACCAAACATTTCCACAAGTTGAGCACAAGTTGAACACAAGGTGACAACAGGTGGGCCACACGGTGTACACAAGTTTACAAGATAGTCACAAATTTACCGCAAGTTGAACACAACTTGAACACCAAGATTTAACACAAGTTAATAAGTTGTACACAAGTAAAGTAAAGTAAAGTACCCCCGTCACGCCAAGTGGCGTATAGGGAAATATGGTGTTAGTGACCCTATATTTTACAGACCTTCAGCACATGATTTTTGGGGTAATGTGGTCAGTGCTGCTTTATTTTCCCAGAAAAAAATCCGGTACCCATTTAAGGCTGGGTGAACCCGGAAGCCGTCGGTTGGGATCGAACCCTACCCCTAAGTTGTACACAAGTTGAATACAATTTGAAAACAAGTTGATCACAAGTTGACAACAAATTGAACACAAGTTTACAACAAGTTAGTCTCAAACTGACCGCATGTTGAATACGAGTTGTATACAAGATAACAAGAATTTGCCACAAGTTGTACACAAGTTGGCCACACGTTGACGACAAGTTGTACACAAGTTGGCCACATGTTGTACACAAGTTGGCCACAAGTTGTACACAAGTTCACAAGTTGGCCACAAGTTCGCCGCCACAAGTTGAACACAAGTTGGCTACATGTTGTACACAAGTTGGCCTCAAGTTATACACAAGTTCACAAGTTGGCCGCCACAAGTTGTACACAAGTTGGCCACAAGTTGTACCACAAGTTGGCCACAAGTTGTACCACAATTTGGCCACAAGTTGACAACAAGTTGAACACAAGCTGCACACAATTTGACAAGTTTACCACAAGTTGATAACTAGTATAACACAAGTTGGGCATAAGTTGACCAATATGAGAAGCGCTGATTTAGAACATACCAGAAGAAGTGGTCACTTCCTGTTCGACCACAGCACGTGTGGTGTGTTGGCGACAGATTGTCCTTGTTTGTGTGGCTTGTGTGTTCGCGATGTTTGCGTGTGTGTGAGAACAATGTTGTTGTGTGTGGGAAGACATGTCCATTAGTTCTTGTGTCTACTTCAAGTCCATTTTTTAAAACGCATTTTTCGGGGAAAGAAATAAACGGACGTGACATTTGGTGGCTAATGTGACAAGAAAAGTAATTTGTTATCGTTTGGGGATTACCGCATTTAACATACATCTCGTAACAGACAAATTAAACAGACATTTCATAGCAGACAAATGAAACAGACATTCCGTAACAAACAAATCGAACAGATATTTCATAACAGACAAAGGAAATATGCATTCCGTAATAGACAAATCAAACAGACAGTCCTTAACAGACAAATCAAACTGACGTTTCATAACAGACAAATCAGACATACATTTCATAACAGACAAATTAAATAGACATTCCGCAACAGACAAATTAAATAGACATTCCGCAACAGACAAATTAAATAGACATTCCGCAACAGACAAATTAAATAGACATTCCGCAACAGACAAATGAAACAGACATTCCGCAACAGACAAATGAAACAGACATTCCGCAACAGACAAATTAAATAGACATTCCGCAACAGACAAATGAAACAGATATTTCATAACTGACAAATGAAACAGACATTCCGCAACAGACAAATTAAACAGACATTCCGCAACAGACAAATTAAATAGACATTCCGCAACAGACAAATGAAACAGATATTTCATAACTGACAAATGAAACAGACATTCCGCAACAGACAAATTAAACAGACATTCCGCAACAGACAAATTAAATAGACATTCCGCAACAGACAAATGAAACAGATATTCAAAGACGCCCATCTAGCAACTGAGCGGAGAGCGGTCAGCAAACCATAGCTGACTGCATGAGTCAGGATCGTCGAACAATATAGCTAACCAAGACCCTGCTCCATCTACAATGCTGCTCCTTGAAACAGATTATCAAGTCTGGCGACGCGAGTAGTAACCGGAAAGGAAAGTAACTTGGTACTCAAGAAAGTAGTGATGAAGTCGGATGTTCGGGCCGAAAAGTGCAAATATCACATTCTAGCTACAAACCACACTTCATCTACGTCCATTTGACGCCTTTTTAAGGGCGGATGACAAAGATGTCTGCTTATTCGATTTAGTAATCGAGGATAAGCCAGAAAGAAATAAACAGACATTCTACAACAGACATTCTACCACAGAACAACCAAACAGACATTCTACAAAAGACAGTTCCACCAAAGAACAATCAAACATAGTTTTTCAACAGATATTCTACAACATACATTCTACCACAGAACAACCAAACAGACATTCTACAAGAGACATTTTCAACAGACCACTCAAACAAAATATACAAAAGACAGACAATGCTTGTAAAAGATGAGCACGTTAGCTCACATCCAAGACTTGACCTGTTCTGTTGTGAGCTGGTTACTGTTCTGTTGTGAGTTGGTTACTGTTCTGTTGTGAGTTAGTTACTGTTCTGTTGTGAGTTGGTTACTGTTCTGTCGTGAGTTGGTTACTGTTCTGTTGTGAGTTGGTTACTGTTCTGTTGTGAGTTAGTTACTGTTCTGTTGTGAGTTGGTTACTGTTCTGTTGTGCGCTGGTTACTGTTCTGTTGTGAGTTGGTTACTGTTCTGTTGTGAGCTGGTTACTGTTCTGTTGTGAGTTGGTTACTGTTCTGTTGTGAGTTGGTTACTGTTCTGTTGTGAGTTGGTTACTGTTCTGTTGTGAGCTGGTTACTGTTCTGTTGTGAGTTGGTTACTGTTCTGTTGTGAGTTGGTTACTGTTCTGTTGTGAGATGGTTACTGTTCTGTTGTGAGTTGGTTACTATTCTGTTGTGAGCTGGTTACTGTTCTGTTGTGAGTTAGTTACTGTTCTGTTGTGAGTTGGTTACTGTTCTGTTGTGCGCTGGTTACTGTTCTGTTGTGAGTTGGTTACTGTTCTGTTGTGAGCTGGTTACTGTTCTGTTGTGAGTTGGTTACTGTTCTGTTGTGAGTTGGTTACTGTTCTGTTGTGAGTTGGTTACTGTTCTGTTGTGAGCTGGTTACTGTTCTGTTGTGCGCTGGTTACTGTTCTGTTGTGAGTTGGTTACTGTTCTGTTGTGAGTTGATTACTGTTCTGTTGTGAGTTGGTTACTGTTCTGTTGTGAGTTGGTTACTGTTCTGTAGTGAGCTGTTTACTTTTCTCTAGTGAGCTGATTACTGTTCTGTTGTGAGCTGGTTACTGTTCTGCAGTGAGTTGGTTACCGTTCTGTAGTGAGATGGTTACTGTTCTGTAGAGAGTTGGTTACTGTTCTGTAGTGAGTTGGTTACTGTTATGTTGTGAGCTGGTTACTGTTCTGTAGTGAGATGGTTACTGTTCTGTAGAGAATTGGTTACTGTTCTGTAGTGATTTGGTTACTGTTATATTGTGAGTTGGTTACTGTTCTGTAGTGAGATGGTTACTGTTCTGTAGAGAGTTGTTTACTGTTCTGCAGTGAGTTCGTAACTGTTCTGTAGAGAGTTCGTTACTGTTATGTTGTGAGCTGGTTACTGTTCTGTAGTGAGTTGGTTACTGTTATGTTATGAGCTGGTTACTGTTCTGTAGAGAGTTGGTTACTGTTCTGTAGTGAGATGGTTACTGTTCTGTAGAGAGTTGGTTACTGTTCTGTAGTGAGATATTTACTCTTCTGTAGCGAGTTGGTTACTGTTCTGTAGTGAGTTGATTACTATTCTGTAGTGAGCTGGTTACTGTTCTGTAGTGAGTTGGTTACTGTTCTGTAGTGAGTTGGTTACTGTTCTGTTGTGAGCTGGTTGCTGTTCTGTAGTGAGATGGTTACTGTTCTGTAGTGAGTTGGTTACTGTTCTGTAGTGAGTTGGTTACTGTTCTGTAGTGAGTTGGTTACTGTTCTGTAGTGAGATGGTTACTGTTCTGTAGAGAGTTGGTTACTGTTCTGTAGTGAGATAGTTACTCTTCTGTAGCGAGTTGGTTACTGTTCTGTAGTGAGTTGATACTATTCTGTAGTGAGATGGTTACTGTTCTGTAGTGAGTTGGTTACTGTTCTGTAGTGAGCTGGTTACTGTTCCGTTTTGTGATGATTACCCATTGCAGCTGCTCGTCCTCAGATGTTGAAATGGAGCTGTTGTCGGTGGTTGATCATGTTTGAAGACACCAACAACGTCGCTACGCTGGGCTGCTAGCATGACAGTGCATCAACACGACATCAACAAGTTGCTGCCACGCCTGCGGTTCCGTTCGTGTTAGGGATTTTGTCGGCTTCAATGCTCATTTTCAGGGACATATCCTGTGGGCACGATGGATGATGCACCACAGAAATAGAAAGCAGAATAATTTAGGCCAGAAAATGGAAAACATCTTGTGCAACAAATCTATGTCAACAGAAATGAGAAATAGAGTTCCTTGGTGCTATATAGAGCTAATTCTGACTTATGGAAGTGAATCATGGACAGTAAACAAGCAAATGAATATACGACTAGCGACCACCTAGATGGAATTTCTCAGAAGAATTTTGAAATTTCCATGGACTGCTGAAAAGACCAATGAGAAAATTCTCAAAGAGGCGAACTCAAAAAAGGAGCGCAGAGAAAACATCAGAAAGAAACAATCAACATCTCTCGGACACATCATGAGAAGAGGAAAGTTGGAATGCTTGTTTACAACTGGCAAAATACAGGGAAAGAGAGATCGCGGGCGACAAAGAGAGAAAATACTAGTTGTCATGGTATGGAAAATAGTCAACAACAGAATTGATACGATGTACTGTGGAAAGAAAATTGTAGATGGACATGATTGCCTGTGCCATCCGGTAAGGCACATAGTGATGATTATCCTGTAGTCAGTTGGAAGATTAGATTTCGTCTCTATTGTTTGATTTAGTCATTTGTATGTTAGCTTTGCTTGATAGCTTACAAGCCAGCGACTAGTTGTGAAACTCATTCAGCCAATTCTGTTGGTCGCTACTTCCGGGACGGAAACAAGGAAGAGAACTGGGTCACCACCACCGCTTGACACTCACGTCAATGGGGGCACATGACTTTATACACATCCCATAATTCATTTAGTCATTTAGAAGTCAGGCGCCACTGATTAGAAGACCATCGCACTATTAGTCTTATGAGTCATATGACGAAGATATTAGTAAGAATCATGAGACGTTATGCTTATGGAAGGCCTCAATATCACTATAAACGAATTAAAATCCATAATTACTCAACCGCCCGTGCCAGTGGAATCATCCGAATTACTAACTCCTCTCCCAAACAAAGAAATGTAACTGTAGTCCCCTTCATGGCAGTCCCAGCACACGCCAAAAGACATAAGGCGAAACTGCACAGAAAGTAAGCACAGCCAACTGTTCCTTGTCATATATCATCATTCATCGTAAACAATTGGAATGTCTTGTAACCTAAGGCGTGTACCAAAATAAAACCATAAATAATTGAGGAAAAATGTGGATTTGTGGAAGGAAAGGGCACCAACAATGCAATATACATCTTAAGAACATTGATAGAAAGAGCTATAGAGGTAAAGAAAAATCTATATATGTGCTTCATAGACTACAAAAGCATTTGACAAAGTAAAGCATGTGGAAATAATCAGAATGCTGGAGGAATTAAACATTCATGGCAACGATCTGTGAATTATAATAATAAAAAACATGTACTGGCAACAAGTAAAAGGCTAGAATAGAGACAGGGAGAGATAATCGCTTATGGATTGCAAATACTCGTCTTTCTTCTTTCTTTCTTCCTCATTAGCCTTTCGGTGTCGAGGGCGGATTTAATATGCGGTCTTTAGTTCTGCTGGCCTCTGCTGCTGTTATGTTTCCTAATGTTTCTAACATTCCGTCAATTTCGTGGTCGACCGTTGGGTCTTGTGTTCTCGTAATGTTTATTGAAGGCTCCTTGTGTTTTGATCTTTCTGCTTATCACTTGGCAATATCATTTTATCTGTTGTTTCTTTATGTATTCTCTGAGGGGAGGGGGGAGGGCGGAGTTATTCCTAGCTTTTTTCTCAGTTCTTCATTTCTGATCTTATCTCTCAGGCTGTTTCCTGCCATGCGTCTAACACATTAAAATATTGAGCAGGAAAATAGTTGAGCAAACACACACTGACACTAGGAAGGAAGGACAGAGCCAGATTGTGAGCAGTGACGTAGCTAGAGAGGGGCAAGGGGGGACATCTGTCTCCGGACGCAGCATATGTATGAGGGAGCTAAACTGATAATTGTTGCCTTCATTATTCTACTTATTTCATCTTTAGACGCTAAAATTAAGCCACGAAATGCAAGTTTTCATTTTGACAAACTCAAACATTTTCAGGAAAGCATGGCCGGCCCTCTTGTGGTTAACATCTTGTCCCGATGGGGCTAGGAGTGGGCGCAAAAAATGACTTTGTCCCAGGGCTCTGAAATCCCTTGCTACGCCTCTGATTGAGAGCAATGCGCTTTTGTCCCAGGGGAGCTAATGGGTCAGGCAAGGGCAGGCATAGTTTCTCCATGAAAACCGCATTGACGAAATGAATTCCCCTTAATAGCCGGTGTCTAGCACAGCTGTCTCGTAATAGCGGGTGTCTAGCACAGCTGTCTCGTAATAGCAGGTGTCTAGCACAGCTGTCTCGTAATAGCAGGTGTCTAGCACAGCTGTCTCGTAATAGCAGGTGTCTAGCACAGCTGTCTCGTAATAGCAGGTGTCTAGCACAGCTGTCTCGTAATAGCAGGTGTCTAGCACAGCTATCTCGTAATAACAGGTGTCTAGCACAACTGTCTCGTAATAGCAGGTATCTAGCACAGCTGTCTCGTAATAGCAGATGTCTAGCACAGCTGTCTCGTAAAAGCAGGTGTATAGTACAGCTTGTCTCGGCTTGTGGCTTTCATCTGTGGACGTTCATGTCAGTGCAGCATTTATGTGACTCCTCGGTGACGTAAACACAAGTCTACCTTCAAACCTCAGCTGCAGTTTTCACAGCGCATGCCACTGCTACTTTAGATCGTCTCTGTTGCCACCGATAACGAATTCTTCTGTGTACACCTCTAGATATCAATATTAGAAAGTTCGAAGAAATCGCCACCTCAAGGCTGATTTAAACGTCTCATTATCTACACTTATATTCCTCATCGGATGGAAGATGCACCACGGAAATAAAAAGCAGAATAGCTCAGGCTAGAATAGCATCTCAGAAAATGAAAAATATCTCTGTGCAACAAATCTATGTCAATAGAAGTGAGCAAGAGAGTTCATCTGTACTATATAGAACCAACTCTGACCTATGGAAGCGAGTCATGGACAGTAGACAAACAAATGAAAAGACGATTAGAGGTCACAGAGATGGGATTTATCAGATAAATGTTGAAAGTTCCCTGGACAGCTAAAAAGACAAATGAGGAAGTTCTCAAAGAGGCCAACACAAAAGGCAGCTCCTAAAAAACATCAGAAAGAAACAATTTCGGGCAATCATGAGAAGAGGAAAGTTGGAATACTTGTTTACAACTGGCAAAATAAAAGGAACGAGAGATCGCAGACGACAAAGAGAGAAAATACTGGATAGCTTGGTGTCATGGCTTGGAAAACAGTCAACAACAGAACTAATACGATGCACTGTAGATAGAAGATTGTGGAAGGACATGATCGCCTACGCCAATCGGTATGGTACATGATGATATTTTTCATCCACCGTTTTCTATCGCAGCGTTGTTGCCCCTGCGTGTATTTCTGCGCTGCATCAGTTATTGCCCCTTGTCTTGTAAACGTGTACCTAGGCTGTACGAGTTTAGTGTTTCCTGTTTTATTGTTAGTGTCTCTACTATGTGTTGTATACCCTGGCTAATCTTGGCCCGGAGACAAATAATAATAAATGAATATTGTTATGGGGGGTAACTTCCGAGGCGATAGATCAACGAATCATTTCAGGGGATGACGTATGTTTACAGCACTCGGAAAAATTCACAAATAATCAACAACAGAAAAAGAAACAAAGAACAATAGACAGCCCGAATTAAGATCGAACCTGTACTCATCGATGCAGCGCCTTGCCACAAGAAATAAACGTTAGAACACACGGCCAACTCAGCTCAGCTTCTTGGATAGAAAAGTGACAAGTAATCAAAATAAATGAAGACTAAAGTTGACTAGCAGCATCAAGAGATAGGCGGGAGAACTTGTGACATGTGCACCATCACGACAACAGACGGGAGAACTTGTGACATGTGCACCATCACGACAACAGACAGAACCTGTGACATGTGCACCATCACGACAAGAGACAGGAGAACCTGTGACATGTGCACCATCACCACAAGAGACAGGAGAACCTGTGACATGTGCACCATCACCACAAGAGACAGGAGAACCTGTGACATGTACACCATCACCACAAGAGACAGGAGAACCTGTGACATGTGCACCATCACCACAAGAGACAGGAGAACCTGTGACACGTGCACCATCACCACAAGAGACAGGAGAACCTGTGACATGTGCACCATCACCACAAGAGACAGGAGAACCTGTGACATGTGCACCATCACCACAAGAGACAGGAGAACCTGTGACATGTGCACCATTGCCACAAGAGACAGGAGAACCTGTGCACCATCACCACAAGAGACAGGAGAACCTGTGCACCATCACCACAAGAGACAGGAGAACCTGTGCACCATCACCACAAGAGACAGGATAAAATGGTGCTCCGTGGTAACCACCCTTCGATGCGGAGATAAGATCAGAAATGAAGAACTGAGAAAAAACAAGGAATAACCCCCCGCCATAGAATATATAAATAAACAACAAATAAAATGGTTTGGAAACGTAACAAGGCACAGTGATCAAAACACAAACACAACGAGCCTTCAATAAACGTTGCAAGAACACCAGACCCAATGGACGACCACGAAAAGGATGGATTGACTGAGTATTAGAAGCACTAGGACACATAACAGCAGCAGGGGCGAACAAAAGAGCAAAGGACCGCAAATTATATATCTTCCCTCGACGCTGAAAGGCAAAAGAGGAAGAAAAAAAGAAGATGCGGAGACGACACATGACGATCTTCATCTTTCCTTCCTCATCTGCCTTTCAGCGTCGAGGGGAGATATAATTTGCGATCTTTTGCTCTTCTGTTCGCCTCTGCTGCTGTTATGTTTCCTAGTGCTTCTAATATTTCATTGATCCATCTTTTACGTGGTCGACCCAAGGGTCTGGTGTTCTCACAACGTTTGTTGAAGGCTCGCTGTGTTGTGTTTTGTTCTTTCTGCCTTGTCACGTGGCCAAACCATTTTATCTGTTGTTTCCTTATATATTCTATGGCGGGGGCTATTCTTCATTTCTGATCTTATCTCTCAGACTGTTTCCTGTCATTCGTCTAACACATTTCATCTCTGTATAGGTTATTTTTCTTATTGTTCTTGCATCTAGAGTCCAGGTCTGGCACAGGACGACACGGACGAATATTTTGAGAGCTAAATACACGACCGAGGCATGAATGATATACACACGAAGATCGTTTAACGAATTCCAAAACTAGTTCACTTCCGGCTCCCCATAGACCAGACGATAGATCTCCTATCTCCGTGAGATAATTTATTTTACATTAATAGCCGTGTTGGAAAACTATTACATATAGCAGCAAAATGCCACGTATTATGATTAAAGGTGGTGTGTGGAGGAACACAGAGGTAAGAGATAACATTATTTGTAAAATTAAAGAATGTCAAACTTAGTTGAGTAGTTAATAAAGTAAAGTTGTTAGTAACTAACACAACACAAGTCAAATCACTCTTTGTCAAATGTAACACATTGACTCTAGAGTTAGAGTAGAGTGTGTAAGAGTCGTCATTGGGGTTGGTTAGTCTGAGCAGAGATGTAGACTCTTGCTTCAGTATCGACACGGTCTTATCAAGTAATTCGTAAACATTCAGATTAATTCGTATCACCCCTCAGAACTCTTGCCTCTCACTGTTATTTTAATTTTAATTAAATCAAGTCATGTTGTTACTGACTCTCATACATTATACATCTCATCGTGACCACAGTCAGTAGTCAGTAGTACTTGAGTGACTCAAGTGACTGAGTGAGTGTAGTGTAGACATAGTCAGTGTAGACACAACACAGTCATAGAATAATATATAGTGTACTAAGTGTATTTAGTAAAAGTGTAGTAATTAAAGTGGCTGCATAAAATTCTTCTTTTCCTCACATTCCTGGAGTACCTGGAATTGAGAATGAGCCCACTTTCTCAACTTTCTGTTCTTTTAGCCCTCTCACAACTAATAATAGATTTTTCATTGACACTACAAAGTTGGCTAAGACTACTAAGAGTAAGTGTGACCCTGATTTTAATCCTTTGCTCAAACCTGGTACTGGTCTTAACTATACACTCTCTATGGCAATGTCCTACTGTAGTGGTAGTTAGTGTGTCCATTTATTCCTCCTGGGAGTCTAGGTTCAGTGCATAAATTTGACCAATTTTTTGCTTCTGAACTGACGCAGTTTCACCCTGCCTCCTCAGAAAATGAGTACCAGAAACTCTGGGAAAAGTTGGGCAGCCTTGTGTGATATGAACCACATACCCCTCATAAAATGTGTTGTTGGTCATCTGGACATCATATTCTACATAAACACCATTAGGCGTAATGGAACCCCTTTATTTTACTTAGACCTGCTGATCCCATACTACATTAAATCCACATAACAGCACCTGAACGTCACAGGCCCCCTCATGCACATAATAACACCTGAGCATCACAGACCCCCTTATGCACATAACAACACCTGAGCATCACAGGCCCCCTTATGCACATAACAACACCTGAGCATCACAGGCCCCCTTATGCACATAACAACACCTGAACATCACCACGACGCCCCCTCCCCCCCCCCCCCCCCCTTTTACACTTCAGTAATTATGAGTATCAAGTTTTGTTATGACGTTCATTATAAATGGGCAGTAGTAATTTATGAAGTAAGCTTAGAAAACTGACTGTGCAGACATTACTGCAGATATAATACTTATTTTGGTGCACATTACTGCTGATATAATGCTTTTTTTGGTGCACATTACTGCAGATATAATACTTATTTTGGTGCACATTACTGCTGATATAATACTTATTTTGGTGCACATTACTGCTGATATAATACTTATTTTGGTGCACATTACTGCTGATATAATGCTTATTCTGGCGTACATTAACAAGAATATTTTGTAATTTCTTTGTTCAGGATGAGATTCTCAAAGCAGCTGTTATGAAATATGGCAAGAACCAGTGGGCACGAATTGCTTCTCTGCTGCACAGAAAATCAGCCAAACAGTGCAAGGCCAGATGGTGAGTAGGTCTTTGTCTGTTCAAAGGAAAATAACAACTAAGTGCTTTACCTTCAAATGGTTTTGTCTGTTGTCTGCTTCAGGAGGTCCAGTAGAATGGAGTTCTAAAGTCTTGGTGGTAAGGATCAAAGGATTCATATTTGCTGTTTAGTTAAAAAAAAACTAATGATGTTCCTTACCTCCTTCCGTACATTTCGCTGCACTGTGTGCCACGCCGATTTTAGCCGCATAGTGCGCCACTCTCAATTTGATTAGTGTGGGCCGTCATCAAACCATATTCTTTTTCCATATCTTGTATCAACTTGGTGTTGGTGAAATCTATCTCCTTGTTCAGTTATCTAAAAATTCATGTTTATGTTATATGTTCGATAAATATAAATATGTAGATTTATTTTTAAAACCATGAACAATTTTGTCTCTGAAATCTCTTTTGTTGCATTGATAAAGAGCTTCTGTATGGGAAGAGTTAAGAATATTAGAGCCTTTAACAGAATCCATTATGTAGAAACACATGCTGTTGTAAAATGTGTTTGTTTAAGGAATGTTTCAAAAAGCGATTATGGGAGAGATTGTTGAGTAAAGCTAAACAATTATCAGGAAATAATGAGCATAAATAATTGTAAAAGACTCTCACAGTTTTCTCTGAGATCTAGAATATAAATTAGAAGTTTGTTTATAATTGTTGTACAGTTTATTTATTGGTTGTCTGTGTGTAAATGATTGTTGCTCATGTTAATATTGTCTGTCTATTTCCTGTAATCATCAAGGTTTGAGTGGCTTGACCCAAGTATCAAGAAGACAGAATGGAGTCGAGAAGAAGAGGAAAAGTTGCTGCATTTGGCCAAACTGATGCCGACCCAGTGGAGAACGATAGCCCCAATCATTGGCAGAACTGCTGCCCAATGCCTGGAGCATTACGAATATTTGCTGTAGGTGACATGTCTGACATATTACTCAACTTTACCCATTATTTCTCTTGTTTCAACATAATTTATATTCCTATGACGTACAACTAAATTACTTTGTACAAACAAATTTCAACCTTTTTGATATTGTACATTTTAATTAAAACAATTTATCAGTTATTTACACAGATGTGTTTATTATTTGGCATGTACAGAGTTTGTGGAATATCCCTGCTCTTGTTGAAGGTAGAACTGTGAAGGAAGACAGTGGTGCTCATTGACTAGAAGTAGTTTGGACATGGAGATTATGGCTGTCACTTCATCTTGTACAAAACAAATATTGATATTTCTTACCCAGTGAGGGCTTTTGACAAAGTTCGTTTCATCTCATCATTACAGGTTTAGCTGCTTAAAACCATTTTATGTTTTCTTTTTACATGTGGTTATAGTCTTTGGGGAGGTCTGGTCTAACAAGTCTGCTACGTTTTTGTGCCAGGGCACACAGGGTAAAGAGGTAATGAGAGTGTTGACAGACTTGCCAGTTTGGCTAATGTTGAGTGTGGAGGGACAATGGATCACGCTGATATTCTGAATGTTCTCAGGGACACTGGATGAGAAAACATCTAAAAAATCATCCTGAATTCGCAGCCATGAACAGGTTTCGTGAATATCATGTCAAGGTGGGAGATGCTGCATAGTAGAACTACATAGCAATCCAAAGAGGACTTGTCAGGCCAACACACCACTGGTGTCTTTATCACAACACGTTGAGGGATATACTTCAGAGGCGATCTGGGCACTTATGGATTTGTCTGATGTGGATGACCTGTCGAATAAACTCAACTGCTGTTTGAAGACAATAATGTTTGGATACGTTTTGTGATTGGACTTTAACCATTAATATGTTCGTATGAAATGGAGCATGAAATTGAAACTAAAGTAATAATGGTGGTGGTGAAACAAGATTATGGAATTTGTGTTAAAGATGAAGGGTAATTGAATAAAAGAAAGAAGTCAGCAGACAAAATTCTGTGTATTCAGACTGTCTCTTGATATCATTATTTGAGGTGCATGTGTTCCGGGTAATTTACATTTTCTTGTTTCCTTGTCTTATCTGTACCACCAAGGCCGCTATGAAAGGAGCAATTATTTGTTACAGACTTTAAGTCATGCAGCTATAGCACTTGACTCATGCTGGAATTGTCCACAAATATTTATAATTTAATTTCCTGGTACAGACCAGTGGAAGAAGGCAGAAATCAACCTCAATAAGATGATTTCAATAAGACAACTCATGAAGATATTTTAGGAGCAGATAAAAAATAAGTTATAAATTTTAAAATGATGAAGGAATTTGTTAGAGGTAGACATAACTTATGAAAAGAACAAAGGCAATAATTTCCATCTTCATTGAAATCTTTCTTTCTCTCTCCGACGTTCACTCGATGACTACTAAAGGATTCAACAGTCCCCTTCATCTCCCGCCCATAAAAGGATGACATGTGGGCGTCAATGTTTTGTGGTTTATAGCCAGAGTGATATTGGTACCTTTCAGCCCAACACACCCGACTTCAGCATTTTTGAGTACCGGGTCGTCTTTAATCTTCAGTCCACACTGGCCTGGTCTGTCTGTTTACAGGTGCACCGCTGGTAGGTGGAGCAGGATCTTGATCAGCTCTGTTGTTCGCTGATCCTGACACATGCAGTCAGCTGTGGGTTACTGATCGCACTCAGCTCAGTTGCTGGGTGGGTTGCTGACGTATGCAGTCAGCTGTGGGTTGCTGATCACACTCAGCTCAGTTGCTGGGTGGGTTGCTGATGCATGCAATCAGCTGTGGGTTACTGATCGCACTCAGCTCAGTTGCTGGGTGGGTATTGTGGCTCCATTGCAATGATAACAAATTTTATCATTGCTTCAAGATGGTGTTTGATATCTATCTATCTATTAACTTTTCGAGCCGTAACCGGCCCATAGGGCGTAGACCAAGATACTCCTTCTCTTATCTGAATTTTTGTTCTAGCAGTTTTCAATTATTTTAAAGATATTTTATCAAATCTCGCCATTTGTCTCTGTTCTGTGCAAGCAGCTCAATCTCATTGAGGGAGCCGAATCCTGCTGCTCTTGCCTCTCTCATCAATGTTCTTCTGTGTCTCTTTGGGTCTTTGTCTTTTTTCTCTTACCTGTTGTTTCCCATATGAGGGCTTGCATGTGTTTGATACACAAGGATGAAAACTGTCATCACAAATGCTCTATTTGACCAAGGAAAATGAACTCAATATATCTGTTTGACGTTAGAGATAAGGCATATAACTCAGTATGTCTGTTTGATAACATCAGAGACAAGGCACATAACTCAGTATGTCTGTTTGATAACACCAGAGACAAGGCACAGAACAGGGAAGCTGATAATGAAGATGACCCCAGAAAGCTGAAACCTGGTGAGATTGATCCCAATCCAGAGACCAAGCCAGCTAGACCTGACCCTGTGGATATGGATGAAGATGGTAAGTTGTGCAGTGCTTCAAGTTCTGTTAAATATCAGCTTTTTTTCCTTTCTGTTGGTTAAACTGCATGTTAAATATCAGCTTTTTTTCCCTTTCTGTTGGTTAAACTGCATGTTAAATATCAGCTTTTTTTCCTTTCTGTTGGTTAAACTGCATGTTAAATATCAGCTTTTTTTCCTTTCTGTTGGTTAAACTGCATGTTAAATATCAGCTTTTTTTTTCTTTCTGTCGGTTAAACTGCATGTTAAATATCAGCTTCTTTTTTTCTTTCTGTTAAGTAAAAGTAAAGTAAAGGTTCACACCACGCCTTGTTAGTCATATGTGGAATACGGTGTTAGTGTCCATGTTTTTCCATGACCATGGCACATTTTTGGGTGATGTGGTTGGTATCATGCCAAACTGTCTTTACTTTCCAGAAAAATCTCTGGTACCCATTTTTAGAGGCTGTGTGAAATCTGTAGTCTTGTCAGTGCGAAACAACAAAAATCTGCCACTTTGTGGGGATTGAATGGACCCATATGATCAGCAAGCAAACTCAGCAAATATTAGGTTTTTTTTTTATGTTGTTGCTGATCAACCTTTATTTACCCCTGTTTGTGACTGTCATGTTTACGATACCGTAGTAAAAATTATTACCACTTAAATGTAAAATTAGCTGCTCTAAAAATAGTATTTTCTCTGAACTTTGACACATAGCCATGTGTTCACATTAGGTGAGACATGGGGACTCAGATTTCTTGGCTCATGTTGATTTATGACCTGAGTTTGATTTCATGGACAGGACATGTTACACTGTCTGTCAGTACGGTCGCCGTAAGTTCTTCAGTATGTTCGGCCTCATAGCATTATTCGCTGCATTTCTTGTAATTGAAAAGGGTTGTTTTGATGTCAACGAAGACTGAGGAAATTTCCCTGGTCACAGCAAGAAACATAAAAAGAAAAAAAATTGACAAATTTCTTGAAAATTGGCTATTTTCTTCACATTATATGAGATCATATTTCATGAAATTGGGGGTGTGTCCTACATCAATAAAAAATAGAAACAAATCCAACACTCAAGGGTCACTGGAAGTGCTAATTAGGGAGGTACACACGGAGATGTTTGACCATAGCAAAGTGTAAAAACATATTAAATATCAGGTTGATTCTTTTTGTAAACTTGATCAAACATCAATCTTTTGGTCATTTAAAAAAAAAAATATTCTGCATTACAATAATAGGCCTGTTTTTCTGTTGTTGGTGTATGAATTTTTTTCTTATTTAGTCTAGGGTTTATTTATTTTTTTAGCCTGGAGTTGAACTACTGTAAATACTTGTTTGTATAGTTTTTCTAAGGAAGGTCGTATCCCTATATATTGACAAGTAACTGTGGTGTAGTTGCTAGCACTTTAGCTTGGTGATAGTACGAACAGATTGTTCTTGTTGTTATGGATCCAGAAGTCTGTGAGCTGATGCCCTTCTGCCCAATGCCATGTAATGATATCAACTGGTATTTCTGAGTTCCCCTGTTGTTCCATCCAAGGTGTTCCATTTATCAGGTCTTTGAGGAAGTAGAGTTGCTATGCATGAATCATGGGTTTAATGTCAGTCTCATAGTGATCTCTAGTCAACTCAGTTTTAAGAATGAGTACCCAACTGACTTGGGGAAGGTAACAATAGCAAGCAGGAACAATGTTACATTTCCCAGCCTTCTGTGACTACATTGCTTTGTTAATGATAAGGGCAGTATATAGTGTACTTAACAGGTATTTCTAGAGAACTTGTTCTATAGAACATAAGATGTTTCTGGGGACTGGTTGGTCGCAAGGCAAGATGCGGCCTCGAGACAGAGAGGTTGTGGGTTCTACTCCCTGCTACATCGGTTGGGATTTTAATTTATGATTTCTCTCAGCGGCAGCCATCCCTGGTCTCAGCAGCGAGGCCTGGCTTGAAACGTCAATTACTCATCGACGGAAAAAATATAAGTACCTCCAAAGTCAGAGTTATCTACCTGTGCAGCGAGGAACCCCTGTGCACACGGCTGCCAGGGAAAAATGGATTAACACAAAAAATTCAGTTCTTAGTCTCTAGGGACTTCGTCAGAGGTAAAAGCTGGCAAACAAAAAAAAAAAAAAGATGTTTCTAAGGTTTGAGTTATGTAGTAAACTTGTATCAATGTTTTCTATAGAACATAAGATGATTCTAAGGTTAGAGTTATGTAGTAAACTTGTATCAATGTTTTCTATAGAACATATGATGATTCTAAGGTTAGAGTTATGTAGTAAACTTGTATCAATGTTTTCTATAGAACATAAGATGATTCTAAGGTTAGAGTTATGTAGTAAACTTGTATCAATGTTTTCTATAGAACATAAGATGATTCTAAGGTTAGAGTTATGTAGTAAACTTGTATCAATGTTTTCTATAGAACATAAGATGATTCTAAGGTTAGAGTTATGTAGTAAACTTGTATCAATGTTTTCTGTAGAACTTGAGATGTTGTCAGAAGCCAGAGCAAGACTTGCCAACACACAGGGCAAGAAGGCAAAGAGGAAAGCAAGAGAGAAGCAACTGGAAGAAGCAAGGTATAGTGTTGATGAAATCTTTAAGGTATTGTGTTGATGAAATCTTTAAGTTGTTGTGTTGATGAAATCTTTAAGTTGTTGTGTTGATGAAATCTTTAAGGTGTTGTGTTGATGAAATCTTTAAGGTGTTGTGTTGATGAAATCTTTAAGGTGTTATGTTGATGAAATCTTTAAGGTGTTATGTTGATGAAATCTTTAAGGTGTTATGTTGATGAAATCTATAAGGTGTTATGTTGGTGAAATCTTTAAGGTGTTATGTTGATGAAATCTTTAAGGTGTTATGTTGATGAAATCTTTAAGGTGTTATGTTGATGAAATCTTTAAGGTGTTATGTTGGTGAAATCTATAAGGTGTTATGTTGGTGAAATCTTTAAGATGTTATGTTGATGAAACCTTTAAGGTATTGTGTTGATGAAATCTTTAAGGTATTATGTTGATGAAATCTTTAAGGTGTTATGTTGGTTAAATCTTTAAGGTGTTATGTTGATGAAATCTTTAAGGTGTTATGTTGATGAAATCTTTAAGGTGTTATGTTGATGAAATCTTTAAAGGTGTTATGTTGATGAAATCTTTAAAGGTATTGTGTTGATGAAATCTTTAAGGTATTGTGTTGATGAAATCTTTAAAGGTATTATGTTGATGAAATCTTTAAGGTGTTGTGTTGATGAAATCTTTAAGGTGTTGTGTTGATGAAATCTTTAAGGTGTTATGTTGATGAAATCTTTAAGGTGTTATGTTGATGAAATCTTTAAGGTGTTGTGTTGATGAAATCTTTAAGGTACTGTGTTGATGAAATCTTTAAGGTGTTGTGGACAGGTGGAACCAGAGATGAAGATGATGGGAAGACATGGAATAATCTTAAAAGAATGACAAGAAACTGGATGGCTTGGAAAGTGTTTGTTGAAGACCTACTGTACTACAATGGGAGTTGAAAGTGTTTGTTGAACACCTACTGTACTACAATGGGAGTTGAAAGTGTTTGTTGAAGACCTACTGTACTACAATGGGAGATGAAAGTGTTTGTTGAACACCTACTGTACTACAATGGGAGTTGAAAGTGTTTGTTGAAGACCTACTGTACTACAATGGAAGTTGAAAGTGTTTGTTGAAGACCTACTGTACTACAATGGGAGTTGAAAGTGTTTGTTGAAGACCTATTGTGATACAATGGGAGTTGAAAGTGTTTGTTGAAGACCTACTGTACTACAATGGGAGTTGAAAGTGTTTGTTGAACACCTACTGTACTACAATGGGAGTTGAAAGTGTTTGTTGAAGACCTACTGTACTACAATGGGAGTTGAAAGTGTTTGTTGAAGACCTACTGTACTACAATGGGAGTTGAAAGTGTTTGTTGAACACCTACTGTACTACAATGGGAGTTGAAAGTGTTTGTTGAAGACCTACTGTACTACAATGGAAGTTGAAAGTGTTTGTTGAAGACCTACTGTACTACAATGGGAGTTGAAAGTGTTTGTTGAAGACCTATTTTGATACAATGGGAGTTGAAAGTGTTTGTTGAAGACCTACTGTACTACAATGGGAGTTGAAAGTGTTTGTTGAAGACCTACTGTACTACAAAGGGAGTTGAAAGTGTTTGTTGAAGACATACTGTACTACAATGGGAGTTGAAAGTGTTTGTTGAAGACCTACTGTACTACAATGGAAGTTGAAAGTGTTTGTTGAAGACCTACTGTACTACAATGGGAGTTGAAAGTATTTGTTGAAGACCTACTGTACTACAAAGGGAGTTGAAAGTGTTTGTTGAAAACCTATGCTAGACAGACATTTGAAAGTGTTTGTTGAAAACCTATGCTAGACAGACAGTTGAAAGTGTTTGTTGAAGACCTATGCTAGACAGATATTTGAAAGTGTTTGTTGAAGACCTCTGCTAGACATACATTTGAAAGTGTTTGTTGAAAACCTATGCTAGACAGATATTTGAAAGTGTTTGTTGAAGACCTATGCTAGACAGACAGTTGAAAGTGTTTGTTGAAAACCTATGCTAGACAGATATTTGAAAGTGTTTGTTGAAGACCTATGCTAGACAGACAGTTGAAAGTGTTTGTTGAAGACCTATGCTAGACAGATATTTGAAAGTGTTTGTTGAAGACCTATGCTAGACAGACAGTTGGAAGTGTTTGTTGAAGACCTATGCTAGACAGACAGTTGAAAGTGTTTGTTGAAGACCTATGCTAGACAGATATTTGAAAGTGTTTGTTGGAGACCTATGCTAGACAGACAGTTGAAAGTGTTTGTCGAAAGACCTATGCTAGACAGACAGTTTAAAGTGTTTGTTGAAGACCTATGCCAGACAGACATTTGAAAGTATTTGTTGAAGACCTATGCTATACATACATTTGAAAGTGTTTGTTGAAAACCTATGCTAGACAGACAGTTGAAAGTGTTTGTCGAAAGACCTGTGCTAGACAGACAGTTTAAAGTGTTTGTTGAAGACCTATGCCAGACAGACAGTTGAAAGTGTTTGTTGAAGACCTATGCTAGACAGACAGTTGAAAGTGTTTGTTGAAGACCTATGCTAGACAGATATTTGAAAGTGTTTGTTGAAGACCTATGCTAGACAGACAGTTGGAAGTGTTTGTTGAAGACCTATGCTAGACAGATATTTGAAAGTGTTTGTTGAAGACCTATGCTAGACAGACAGTTGAAAGTGTTTGCTGAAGACCTATGCTAGACAGACAGTTGAAAGTGTTTGTTGAAGACCTATGCCAGACAGACAGTTGAAAGTGTTTGTCGAAAGACCTGTGCTAGACAGACAGTTTAAAGTGTTTGTTGAAGACCTATGCCAGACAGACATTTGAAAGTATTTGTTGAAGACCTATGCTATACATACATTTGAAAGTGTTTGTTGAAAACCTATGCTAGACAGACAGTTGAAAGTGTTTGTCGAAAGACCTGTGCTAGACAGACAGTTTAAAGTGTTTGTTGAAGACCTACTGTACTACAATGGGAGTTGAAAGTGTTTGTTGAAGACCTACTGTACTACAATGGAAGTTGAAAGTGTTTGTTGAAGACCTACTGTACTACAATGGGAGTTGAAAGTATTTGTTGAAGACCTACTGTACTACAAAGGGAGTTGAAAGTGTTTGTTGAAAACCTATGCTATACATACATTTGAAAGTGTTTGTTGAAAACCTATGCTAGACAGACAGTTGAAAGTGTTTGTTGAAGACCTATGCTAGACAGATATTTGAAAGTGTTTGTTGAAGACCTATGCTAGACATACATTTGAAAGTGTTTGTTGAAAACCTATGCTAGACAGATATTTGAAAGTGTTTGTTGAAGACCTATGCTAGACAGATATTTGAAAGTGTTTGTTGAAAACCTATGCTAGACAGATATTTGAAAGTGTTTGTTGAAGACCTATGCAATACATACATTTGAAAGTGTTTGTTGAAAACCTATGCTAGACAGACAGTTGAAAGTGTTTGTTGAAGACCTATGCTAGACAGATATTTGAAAGTGTTTGTTGAAGACCTATGCTAGACATACATTTGAAAGTGTTTGTTGAAAACCTATGCTAGACAGATATTTGAAAGTGTTTGTTGAAGACCTATGCTAGACAGATATTTGAAAGTGTTTGTTGAAGACCTATGCTAGACAGACAGTTGAAAGTGTTTGTTGAAGACCTATGCTAGACAGATATTTGAAAGTGTTTGTTGAAGACCTATGCTAGACAGACAGTTGGAAGTGTTTGTTGAAGACCTATGCTAGACAGACAGTTGAAAGTGTTTGTTGAAGACCTATGGGCAAGAAGGCAAAGAGGAAAGCAAGAGAGAAGCAACTGGAAGAAGCAAGGTATAGTGTTGATGAAATCTTTAAGGTATTGTGTTGATGAAATCTTTAAGTTGTTGTGTTGATGAAATCTTTAAGTTGTTATGTTGATGAAATCTTTAAGGTGTTGTGTTGATGAAATCTTTAAGGTGTTGTGTTGATGAAATCTTTAAGGTGTTATGTTGATGAAATCTTTAAGGTGTTATGTTGATGAAATCTTTAAGGTGTTATGTTGATGAAATCTTTAAGGTGTTATGTTGGTGAAATCTTTAAGGTGTTATGTTGATGAAATCTTTAAGGTGTTATGTTGATGAAATCTTTAAGGTGTTATGTTGATGAAATCTTTAAGGTGTTATGTTGGTGAAATCTTTAAGGTGTTATGTTGGTGAAATCTTTAAGGTGTTATGTTGGTGAAATCTTTAAGATGTTATGTTGATGAAACCTTTAAGGTATTGTGTTGATGAAATCTTTAAGGTATTATGTTGATGAAATCTTTAAGGTGTTATGTTGGTTAAATCTTTAAGGTGTTATGTTGATGAAATCTTTAAGGTGTTATGTTGATGAAATCTTTAAGGTGTTATGTTGATGAAATCTTTAAAGGTGTTATGTTGATGAAATCTTTAAAGGTATTGTGTTGATGAAATCTTTAAGGTATTGTGTTGATGAAATCTTTAAAGGTATTATGTTGATGAAATCTTTAAGGTGTTGTGTTGATGAAATCTTTAAGGTGTTCTGTTGATGAAATCTTTAAGGTGTTATGTTGATGAAATCTTTAAGGTGTTGTGTTGATGAAATCTTTAAGGTACTGTGTTGATGAAATCTTTAAGGTGTTGTGGACAGGTGGAACCAGAGATGAAGATGATGGGAAGACATGGAATAATCTTAAAAGAATGACAAGAAACTGGATGGCTTGGAAAGTGTTTGTTGAAGACCTACTGTACTACAATGGGAGTTGAAAGTGTTTGTTGAACACCTACTGTACTACAATGGGAGTTGAAAGTGTTTGTTGAAGACCTACTGTACTACAATGGGAGTTGAAAGTGTTTGTTGAACACCTACTGTACTACAATGGGAGTTGAAAGTGTTTGTTGAAGACCTACTGTACTACAATGGAAGTTGAAAGTGTTTGTTGAAGACCTACTGTACTACAAAGGGAGTTGAAAGTGTTTGTTGAAAACCTATGCTAGACAGACATTTGGAAGTGTTTGTTGAAGACATATGCTATACATACATTTGAAAGTGTTTGTTGAAAACCTATGCTAGACAGACAGTTGAAAGTGTTTGTTGAAGACCTATGCTAGACAGACAGTTGAAAGTGTTTGCTGAAGACCTATGCTATACATACATTTGAAAGTGTTTGTTGAAGACCTATGCTAGACAGACAGTTGAAAGTGTTTGTTGAAGACCTATGCTAGACAGATATTTGAAAGTGTTTGTTGAAGATCTATGCTAGACAGACAGTTGAAAGTGTTTGCTGAAGACCTATGCTAGACAGACAGTTGAAAGTGTTTGTTGAAGACCTATGCCAGACAGACAGTTGAAAGTGTTTGTCGAAAGACCTGTGCTAGACAGACAGTTTAAAGTGTTTGTTGAAGACCTATGCCAGACAGACATTTGAAAGTATTTGTTGAATACCTATGCTATACATACATTTGAAAGTGTTTGTTGAAAACCTATGCTAGACAGACAGTTGAAAGTGTTTGTCGAAAGACCTGTGCTAGACAGACAGTTTAAAGTGTTTGTTGAAGACCTACTGTACTACAATGGGAGTTGAAAGTGTTTGTTGAAGACCTACTGTACTACAATGGGAGTTGAAAGTATTTGTTGAAGACCTACTGTACTACAAAGGGAGTTGAAAGTGTTTGTTGAAAACCTATGCTATACATACATTTGAAAGTGTTTGTTGAAAACCTATGCTAGACAGACAGTTGAAAGTGTTTGTTGAAGACCTATGCTAGACAGATATTTGAAAGTGTTTGTTGAAAACCTATGCTAGACAGATATTTGAAAGTGTTTGTTGAAGACCTATGCTAGACAGATATTTGAAAGTGTTTGTTGAAGACCTATGCTAGACAGACAGTTGAAAGTGTTTGTTGAAGACCTATGCTAGACATATATTTGAAAGTGTTTGTTGAAGACCTATGCTAGACAGACAGTTGGAAGTGTTTGTTGAAGACCTATGCTAGACAGACAGTTGAAAGTGTTTGTTGAAGACCTATGCTAGACAGACAGTTGAAAGTGTTTGCTGAAGACCTATGCTAGACAGACAGTTGAAAGTGTTTGTTGAAGACCTATGCCAGACAGACAGTTGAAAGTGTTTGTCGAAAGACCTGTGCTAGACAGACAGTTTAAAGTGTTTGTTGAAGCCCTTTGCCAGACAGACATTTGAAAGTATTTGTTGAAGACATATGCTATACATACATTTGAAAGTGTTTGTTGAAAACCTATGCTAGACAGACAGTTGAAAGTGTTTGTTGAAGACCTATGCTAGACAGACAGTTGAAAGTGTTTGCTGAAGACCTATGCTATACATACATTTGAAAGTGTTTGTTGAAGACCTATGCTAGACAGACAGTTGAAAGTGTTTGTTGAAGACCTATGCTAGACAGATATTTGAAAGTGTTTGTTGAAGACCTATGCTAGACAGACAGTTGGAAGTGTTTGTTGAAGACCTATGCTAGACAGATATTTGAAAGTGTTTGTTGAAGACCTATGCTAGACAGACAGTTGAAAGTGTTTGCTGAAGACCTATGCTAGACAGACAGTTGAAAGTGTTTGTTGAAGACCTATGCCAGACAGACAGTTGAAAGTGTTTGTCGAAAGACCTGTGCTAGACAGACAGTTTAAAGTGTTTGTTGAAGACCTACGCCAGACAGACATTTGAAAGTATTTGTTGAAGACCTATGCTATACATACATTTGAAAGTGTTTGTTGAAAACCTATGCTAGACAGACAGTTGAAAGTGTTTGTCGAAAGACCTGTGCTAGACAGACAGTTGAAAGTGTTTGTTGAAGACCTACTGTACTACAATGGGAGTTGAAAGTGTTTGTTGAAGACCTACTGTACTACAATGGAAGTTGAAAGTATTTGTTGAAGACCTACTGTACTACAAAGGGAGTTGAAAGTGTTTGTTGAAGACCTATGCTAGACAGACATTTGAAAGTGTTTTTTTAAGACCTATGCTAGACAGACAGTTGAAAGTGTTTGTCGAAGACCTATGCTAGACAGACATTTGAAAGTGTTTGTTGAAGAACTGTGCTCCACATGAAGTTGAAAGGAGGAAGAAAACATTCATCATTTGTTATCCTGGTATAATTTACGTTTCACCCATTTATTTTTGCTACATGTGAGACACTAACACACCCAAAATATCAATCACAAAAATGAGATCTAAAGAATCAAATAAGAAATGTTGACCTAAGACCTATACAGTTGAACAATTGATGACAGAATGATCTGTTCTGAGTAATAATCATTCATTGTTGATATTTGAAATATGGACCTATTTCAGACGTTTGGCTGCCCTGCAGAAGAGGCGAGAGTTGCGAGCTGCTGGTATCGCGTAAGTGTATATATTTGTAGCATTACAAAATTAATGTTTTTATAATATTAATGCTGAATTTCTTGCTTTGTTTTGTATGTCATACAGCCCTTACCTATTTTCTTATACTTGTATATCTCTTTGTGAAGTCAGTCTTTCTCGGATTGTGCTCTTTTTTGAACATGTCAGTAGATCCCATTATTATGCTATTCCACTTGTTTTCCTCTGCTTCTCTTTCTCCAAAATATGTATTGTTGTCATAAACTTTTACATTCCTTCCTTCCTTCCTTCCTTCCTTCCTTCCTTTCTTCCTTCCTTCCTTCCTTCCTTCCTTCCTTCCCTCCCTCCCTCCCTCCTTCCTTCCTTCCTTCTTCTTTCCCTTCCTCACTGTGTGCCAAATAAATTGATTTGTTGTGCTTATTATTTTATTAGCACTGCAATATTTCTTCATTTGGTTTATTACTAGTGCATGCATGGTATGACCTTTCTCTGGACTTTCCCTTTTTTGCTGCAAATGATTGTTCATGTGTCACACCTATACCTTATCACAGACAAATGATTGTTGGCATTGTGTCACACCTATATCTTATCACAGACAAATGATTGTTGGCATTGTGTCACACCTATACCTTATCACAGACAAATGATTGTTGGCATTGTGTCGCACCTATACCACTATAGTGTTGTGTCATTGTGAGATAGAGGAACACAGAATAGATACCAGTCAATTTGCTAGGAAGTCTGTGACTGAAGTGCTGGATAAAGGTAGAAAGAGTTATGGATAGGCATGATCACCCGTGTCTGCAGGCATGGTACTTGATGATGATGATTGTTGTATCGTCAGAATAACGTCAGTTCTAGAAGATTGTGTAATTTGCAATTATTGATCTTCACTTTTTGCCAGTCATATAATTTGATTGTACGTGCATATTTATGTGAGAGATTATGTTTATTGATATGTTCTGTTTTTGATTTTCATGTGTAGAGTGAAACAAAAGCGTCGGAGAAAGAGGGGCGTGGACTACAATAGTGAGATTCCTTTTGAGAAGAAACCTGCCCTTGGCTTCTACGATACATCCCAGGAGGCATTTGATCCACTGAATCCAAACTACAAACGTTTACGACAGCAGAACCTTGATGGTGAACTTCGCAGAGATAAGGAGGAGGTCAGCACGTTTTCTCTGTGACAGATGGGTGGTCACTTGTTGCTGTGTTGATGATTTAGAATATTTTCATTACTTTTGTGTATTTGTAAATAGAAAAAACGACAGAACACAATCAAAACTTATACATAGCCTTCATTGACCAGGAAAAAGCATTCGACAGAGTAAACAGAGAACAACTGTGGGAGATACTAACAACATACGGAGTAAGCCAACATCTAACCAACCTTCTTAAAAGCCTCTATGTCAACAGCAGCTGCAGGGTCAGAACAGCAGCAGGCTACATGAACCACTTCAAAGTTAGATCAGGCGTAAGACAGGGATGCGTACTACCCCCACTACTGTTTATTACATACATGGACCATATATGCAAGCTAGCCAACCCATCAGAGACAGAGGAGATCAACGAGCTTCTATTTGCAGACGATCAGGCACTAATACATGAAACAATAGAAGACCTACAAGAACACTTAAACAAACTCAACATCTCAGGCACAAAATACAACATGAAAATCAACATCAACAAAACAGAAGTCATGAATGTCGCCAAAAATAAACAGAACATCAACATAACTATAGAAGGCAGACAACTAAAACAAGTAGAGGAATTCAAATACCTAGGAAGTCTAATGACAAACGATAATTCTCAAACAGCAGAGATAGAATCAAGATGCAACAAAGCTTGTCAAATCATCGGACAGTTATCACCACTATTGTCCAACAAGGAAGTAACTCTGGAGGCAAAACGAGCACTATACAATACAATCTTCATCCCTACGTTGTGCTACCAATGCCAGACCTGGACCCTAGATGCAAGAACAATAAGAAAAATAACCTCTACAGAGATGAAATGTGTTAGACGAATGACAGGAAACAGTCTGAGAGATAAGATCAGAAATGAAGAACTGAGAAAAATGCTAGGAATAACCACCGCCATAGAATATATAAGGAAACAACAGATAAAATGGTTTGGCCACGTGACAAGGCAGAAAGAACAAAACATTACACAGCGAGCCTTCAACAAACGTTGTGAGAACACCAGACCCAAGGGTCGACCACGAAAAGGATGGGTCGGTGGAATATTAGAAGCACTAGGAAACATAACAAAAGCAGAGGCGAACAGAAGAGCAAAAGACCGCAAATTATATCTCCCCTCGACGCTGAAAGGCAGATGAGGAAGGAAAGAAGAAGAAGAAGAATAGGTGGTGTGGATGCAACCGAGTTTGTGTACTTGGGTCTGAGTTCTCCTCAGAGGTTATCTGTATTTGAGAAGATTGGATCACCTCAGAGGTTGTCTGTATTTGAGAAGATTGGATCACCTCAGAGGTTGTCTGTATTTGAGAAGATTGGATCACCTCAGAGGTTGTCTGTATTTGAGAAGATTGGATCTCCTCAGAGGTTGTCTGTATTTGAGAAGATTGGATCTCCTTTGTCTGGAGTGCAGTGATGGTGATCCCAACATTAGGGCACGTGGGTCTAGTCTGTAACCACCAGCTTTTAGCTGGTCCTTCTGTCAGGTTTACCCATCATTTTGTTGTCTCCAGCCTGTCGACAAGGCAGCATGTCTTCTTTGGTCTCATCTTGAATCTAAGATAATTTAGTGATGATTGATAATACACCCTGGAGCCAGGTCATCATCATCTTGTGTTGTTTCGATATCAATGGTTGTCTCCACAGAGCTCAATTTCACCCTGTCTTTTGCCTTCATGGTACACACTTTCTCAGGTTCTCATGTCCATATCTAGGGGCACTGGTTGGTCTCGAGGCAAGATGCCAGACTCGAGACAGAGAGGTTGAGGGTTCAAATCCTGGCTCCACCAGTTGGGATTTTTATCTATAATTTCTCTCTGCGGCAACCACCTCTGGTCTCAGCAGCGAGGCCCGGCTTGAAACGTCAATTACTCATCGACGGAAAAAAATATGAGTACCTCCAAAGACAGAGTTATCTACCTGTGCAGCGAGGAACCCCTGTGCACACGGCTGCCAGGGAAAAATGGATTAATACGCAAAATTCAGTTCCTAGTCTCTAGGGACTTCGTCAGAGGTAAAAGCTGGCGTACTAATAAAAAAAATGTCCATATCTTGATGTTGTCAGTCCACCTTTGTCTTTGTATGAAGACATACAGAGATGGTAGCCCCTTGTGTATGAAGGCATACTGAGATGGTAGCCCCTTGTGTATGAAGACATACTGAGATGGTAGCCCCTTGTGTATGAAGGCATACAGAGATGGTAGCCCCTTGTGTATGAAGGCATACAGAGATGGTAGCCCTTTGTGTATGAAGACATACAGAGATGGTAGTCTTTTGTGTATGAAGACATACTGAGATGGTAGTCTTTTGTGTATGAAGATATACAGAGATGGTAGCCCTTTGTGTATGAAGACATACAGAGATGGTAGTCTTTTGTGTTTGAAGACATACAGAGATGGTAGCCCCTTGTGTATGAAGATATACAGAGAATACCTTGTGTAGAGATAGTAACCAGTATGTTAAACAGAATGATCCAGCTTGGTCCACCCATTGCTCACTCTAGCACACCCTTGTACCTCCGCCTGTTCTCACTCTGTTGTCCACACCATGACACTCACACTTGAAGGTCTCCAGATCTCTTGAGCACACCCAACAACTGACAGTTAAGTGAATTATATACTACAGTTGCACATCATGATAGACATGCATTGTGTTCTTGCACATCATGACAGACATGCATTATGTTCTTGCACATCATGACAGACATGCATTATGTTCTTCCACCGTTCTTAAGATTTTTTTCATAATTTTAACTGCTTTTAATGCTTTCAGAGAGAGCGAAAAAAGGATAAAATAAAACAGAAGAAACGTAAGGAGAATGATTTGCCAGGAGCTATAGCTGGTCAAGGAAAGTGAGTATAATGTGATCTTTTCTCTGTTGTGTTAGCTTACATGTGATACTTTCTGTTGTGTTGATCTCTGTTGTGTTAGCTTACTTGTGATACTTTCTCTGTTGTGTTAGCTTACTTGTGATACTTTCTCTGTTGTGTTGATCTCTGTTGTGTTAGCTTACTTGTGATACTTTCTCTGTTGTGTTAGCTTACTTGTGATACTTTCTCTGTTGTGTTAGCTTACTTGTGATACTTTCTCTGTTGTGTTAGCTTACTTGTGATACTTTCTCTGTTGTGTTAGCTTACTTGTGATACTTTCTCTGTTGTGTTAGCTTACTTGTGATACTTTCTCTGTTGTGTTAGCTTACTTGTGAAACTTTCTCTGTTGTGTTAGCTTTAAGTACTTTAAATACTTAATAAGTATTTTAGTAAACAGAACAGATGTAAACAGGAAGGACCAATTCTTGTCAAGCACAGGGTAGATGTAAACCGGATGGAAAACTAAAATAGTTAATAGGGAGCTTGTGAATGATAGTAAATTTATATCTAATGAGTTGTTTAGTGGATGAACATAATCTAATGAGTTGTTTAGTGGATGAACATAATCTAATGAGTGTATTAGTGGATGAACATAATCTAATGAGTTGTTTAGTGGATGAACATAATCTAATGAGTTGTTTAGTGGATGAACATAATCTAATGAGTTGTTTAGTGGATGAACATAATCTAATGAGTGTATTAGTGGATGAACATAATCTAATGAGTTGTTTAGTGGATGAACATAATCTAATGAGTTGTTTAGTGGATGAACATAATCTAATGAGTTGTTTAGTGGATGAACATAATCTAATGAGTGTATTAGTGGATGAACATAATCTAATGAGTGTATTTGTGAAAGAAAATCAACCAAATGACCACTTTTAGGGATGAACACAGCACATCCTTTACTTACACTAGGTAATCTATTGTATTGTCAATCACTTTCATTTAAAACATGTTCACATTATTTGGTTTAGAAATAAATTCTCTGGTTTATGGTATGATAATTTAACCTCCAAAATGTTCACATTTTGTGAACAGCTTTCAGGAGCCAGTGAAGAAAAGAAGCAAACTTGTTCTACCAGCACCACAGATCTCAGAGCAAGAGCTGGAGGAGGTATGGATGTGAATCAGTTCTATTATCATGTTCCATGGTAGCTGTGTTTGGATGTTGCTAGTTTTAATTAATTTCATATAATTTAGTCTACAACTTTTATCACCAGTTTTTTGTTGATGGAAACACTAGATGATAATCCATTAAAAAATATGCAATAAGTGCAGAGAAATAGATAGAAAGTCGACTAAGAGGATTTGAAAGTATTAAGAGGATCCTAAACATCAGTTTTGATCAACACATTATAAACAAAGAAGTCACCAGAAGATCAGGCATTAATAACATCAATCAAGAAGTGAAAGAAGACATGGCAAATGGCTAGGTCACATTCTATGAATGGAACAAATCAGGCAATACGCACCTAGTATTAACATGGGCACCACCTGCCAAATGAAAAAGAGGCAGACCATTGGGGACATGGTGAAAAATAATGCATGAAATGAAATAAACTGGCAGGTCCTGGCGAGAGATGTCCGTGCTTGCTCCAGACAGAATTGGGTGGAGATCTCTTGTGAGTGCCTTATGCTCAGACCAGAGTTTAGAGGATTAAGAAAAAGAAGAGTATTCGTATTTTTGTACAGTCACAGATTTGAAGCACTCCAATGAAATATTAATTTCAAGAAGAGCAACGTGTCGCTCGGCACCACATACATATGTAACACAAATAACTCAATGATTTTATTGCTGTAACTGAGTGGTGTTACAAAAACTTTACAAGGTACTTGTCAATAAATCCATTCGAAGGAGCACAATCAATTCTTGATGCATAAATTCATAATGTTCTCAAATATTAAAACAAAGTTCAGAGAATGTGTCATATTTTCTACTTTACAAGTGACACTCATTTTCATTTCATTCTTTCATTTTCATCTCAGGCCGAAGACGGCACATCAGGCAGAAGTCATAGTTCTTCATGATTGTTGCTAATTCTTAGTTGTTCCTCAGTTCCATGGTTGAGCTTTCCCTAGTAATTGTTCTGCCCAGCAGTTCTCTTGGTCTGCCTTGTTTTCTGTTACCAGATGGTTTCCACATTAATGACTGACGGGGAAGTATTTCTTCATTCATTCTCAGCATATGACTGATGTATTTACACTTTCACTCACATACACATAGACGGAACATTCTGTGACAGAAAGGTCAGAATTAAAATGGGTACAAATGTTTCTGTTTTTGGAGACCAGTAGTTTAGCCTCTGTTACATAACTGCCGGTTCCACTATTCATTTTTGAATTATAAATCCTTCTACAGCATTTTTCACAAAATGTTGATGAATGTGTTCCTTTGATGTCACTTGCAATGTTTTTTTTCACAAATTGACAATAAGTCATTTTGATAGTTCTTGCAAATATTGGTGTTTTTTATTTTTCAGTTTTTTTTTTTTAGACTATGTTCTTTTTGTGCATATTCTACACAAGCTGTTGTGTTGTTCTACACAACCTAGATGGCTCTCACAAGTGTGATCCATGTTTAAGAAATCTGCAAGGAAAACATATACCAACCTATACCTTACCTCATGCACTATACAAGCACTTATAAAATACTATTATATAGCTCAAATGGGACGCTTAAAAAGAATTACGACTTTCACTTTTACTCCCAGAAATTATTCAATTATTTTGTTGTATAAACAAATATAGGTGCTCACTGTTAATATGGGATGGAAAGAGTAATGTTGCTACATTTGAGAGTTACAGGCCACGGGATACGCAATATTCAATTTTTAACCACAACAAATTTTTTTAAAATTTAAAATACAGATTCTTCTGCCACTTTTAATGATTAATGAAAGCAGCAAGTGTATTTTATCTTCATGAAAAGACACAAATTATTTACTCAAATAAAGTATCAATGACGAACAACAGTGAGAGATTAAATATGAATTAGGCTAGGCGGATGGTCATATATTCTTTATGTATCACTTATGATCACTGATGTGGTGAGCACAAAAACATAGGTTTACTCTAGATTAAAATTTTACAAAATTAAAGCAGTCAAAAGAAAATTATGATTTCACTTTTACTCGCTGGAATTTTAATATTGTATTTCTGTATAAACAAATATATGTGTTCCATGTTAATATCTATCTATTGTCCTTTCGATCTGAAGACGGCACATAGGGCAGAACCACAATCTCAAAAACAGAAACCTTCCGTGCCAATTAGGCACATATTGCAGAGATCACTGCTCTAAAATCTATGGGTTGTTTCCATAACAATACTTTTTACAATGACAGCTTGTCAAGCCATCGATCAACCGCCTTAGTCGCCTCTTACGACATGCCTGGAAGCCATGTTAATAAAAGAGATTAAATGTTGTGAATTAGGTGTATCGTTAAATAAAATATATAGTCGTGTAATTTTTCCAGGTGTAGTGGGCTAGACTAACATTCTGGTCAGACTTTACAGGAGGCAATTCCATATTTGACATCACAACTGCATAAAACTAAGGTAGATGTTTTAAAGAGCAGGTGTTTAGGTGTGTGAATCTTACTGCTTGTTAGTTTAAAACTCTTCAATCCTTATAACATTGATTGCTGTAGGACTACCTCTATCATCATGATATTTATGACTGCTATCTTCAAAGGAAGCTGTCATTTTGTTTTTAAAAAGCTTAATCTTCCATTGATGTAAATGTAACAGTAAACACTTTGTGTTTCTTACCTCACAGGTGATCAAAGTTGGCCAGGCTAATGAATATGCCAGACAGCAAGCAGAAGATGCTGGTAAAGACGACTCAGCCTCACGAGGCTTGCTGCAGGAGTACAATGTCACACCTGGAGGCCTGAACATGAGAACACCCCGCACTCCAGCTGTGCAGGACACAATTTTGCAGGTTATTTCTCACAAACTTAAATTTGCTCAATTGAATCACCAAGTGAATTATGTTGTTCTGTTGCAGCTACTGGTCCAACCTACCCTCCTTATATAACCAGGAGATTCCTTCCTCTTATTGAACACTTTATAACAGAACACTTATGACCGAGTTGAACCCGCTAATTGGACGACTAGGCGGTTGACCTCAACGCCTTGTGTTGCGTTGCAGGCACTTGGATGGCTTGGAGGTGTCTTGCACGGGAACAGCTTGGCCTGGCCTCGAATCAGCCCTGGACCATGTGTGCTGGATTGGACTCGAGATTCTGTGGCCCGGACACACACATGTCCGTCTGTAGTGAACGTATACCCTGGTACTCTGCGCTGCTTAATTGTTGCGACCGTCGTGTTCCCTTGGGCCTGGCGTGGTGGCCCTTCCCAGTCGTCTGCCACATCACAAGTGTCCTAGTTATGTATGTTCATTTAAGCCTGTGGGCTTCATGTCCATAACCACACAAAGGTTTTATTGTTGTAATGAGGTGGCTGTAGATCTAGCCATCTTGTCACAACTAGTACTCAGATGAGTTATGGAGAGTGATGTATCTTGTGATGTGAGTTGGAGGGGGAGAGTGATGTATCTTGTGGTGTGAGAGTTGGGGGGGGGGGTGATGTATCTTGTGATGTGAGTTTGAGGAGAGAGTGATGTATCTCTTGAGGTTATAATGATTAATATCTCCACTAAAACCATGTTAGTTTCAAAGACATGGAAGAGACAAATAATGAGCATCCCACATAGACCCTAGATTACGATTCCTATCTGTAACTCTCCCAGTTACAATACTGTAGTTTAAAAATACTACACATGTAATTTGCTAAAAATAATATTTATTTTAACGTTTGACAATTTTTTTTACACAAAAATAGGGAACAACACTTTGGAAGGACAAAATTAAGATTTCCAAAGTGAAATCCCACCTGGGTAGAATTGTTTTTTTTTTTTTTTTAAATTATCTGCAGCACTTTATAAGCATTCATTTTCCACACAATTAGAAGACAATAAGCATTAAAAGTGAAATAATTATCTTCAACTTAGCTTTATTTTTTTAAATATCCTCTGTATCTCAGGGATAAAAAAAACTGATCCCAAAGAAGGATCACAAAAGACCAGCGCGAACAATTAGGATTGATAAATTTACCCAGAGCCCGTATTGTATTGGATGCGGTAATTATTGCTCGGTTTCAATCAGATTTTTTGTCCATCAAATGCAATACATTTTGGCTACCTGAAGCCTGCTTTGTCAGTTGACCCATCAATGTTCGTTGTTCACGGTACGTTCCTGCATTAAGCTTTAGCTATCTGATGCACACTTATCCGTTGACCCATCAATGTTCGTTGTTCACGGTACGTTCCTGCATTAAGCTTTAGCTATCTGATGCACACTTATCCGTTGACCCATCAATGTTCGTTGTTCACGGTACGTTCCTGCATTAAGCTTTAGCTATCTGATGCACACTTATCCGTTGACCCATCATTGCCATATTCAGCTCGTTTGTTGTTCGTGGTACATTCCCACATTACGCTTTAGCTCCATTGACACATCCGACCTGTTCATTGCCAATAATTTCCCAGTAAGTTTCTCAACTATGGCAAGTTCCCCTAGTAAATTCCCCATACTTTTGCCGTTATCTTAGTGTTAGAGTTAATATATGAGAAAACCTGTAGTAGAGTATATCTGCCTTTATTTTGGGAGACCAACATCAAACAAGGAAAAAAAACACTCAGGGGTCACTGTTAGTGATAATTATTGGGAAGGGGGGGAAATGCTTGCCCTCTGCAGACTGTTGAATTCAAAAACAAAAACGTATTCTGAGGTGGTAATTTTTACGACAGTGTCATAATCTAGGATAAAATTACAACAATCAAGCTTAAATACTTTGCTTGTACTACCAATCTTCTGTTTCTTGTAGTTTTTTCTGATCAAAATGAAATTATAAATTAATTTGTAGAAGAATTGATTTGAACCACTTGTTTGTTTGTGTTTTTGATACATGCAGGAAGCTCAAAACATTATGGCACTAACCAACGTTGACACACCTCTGAAAGGTGGTTTGAACACTCCACTTCACGACAGCGACTTCAGTGGAGTCACCCCACACAGACATGTGGCCCAGACTCCAAACACAATTCTTGGCACTCCCCTGAGAACTCCTGGTCGCTCAGAGTCAGGTAAGCTAATATGTTCACTGCCGTCTTTACTTTACTATTCCATAATTTAATAGCAGGATTTAAAAAAGTAAAGTACACCTGTCACGCCAAGTGGCGTATAAGGAATATGGTGTTAGTGACCATAAATTTTACAGACCTTCGGCACATGATTTTTGGGGTAATGTGGTCGGTATTACGCCCGTGCCGCTTTACTTTCCCAGAAAAAAATTCGGTACCCATTTAAGGCTGGGTGAACTGGAAGCCGTCGGTTGGGATCAAACCCTACCTCTTGTCCTTTGTAGTCCAGTTCACTAACCACTGAGCTATCGCGGCTGATAGCAGGATACAATAACTAAAATATCAGTGGTGAACGGCTGTGACGTGTTTTTTTTTTTTTTTTGCTAACATTTTGCATGTGTGAATGAATTATTCAGTGTTTTTGAATTATCATTATGTGTGTCTGAATAAATAATTGAGTGTTTTTGAATTATTAATCTAGGGGGACTGGGTGGTCTAGAGGTGAGATGTCGGCCACTGGGCAGGCAGGTCCCCATTTCGATTCCCACCACAGGCGGTTGAACATTAAAAAATCAAGCCTGTGGTATCTTCGTGGCTTTACCTTCCCCTGGTCTTAGGGTAGTGAGATCCAATATTTAGCCCTCTCAGGGAAATTGCAAAAAACAGGAAGTTCCATTTGCACTTGCACATGTTAAAGAACCCATAGTGGCAGTTAAAAATCAAAAAGAGTAGACCAAAAAATGACCCCTGTCTGGGCAACAATTTAAGCAAATTTAGGCATCCATGCTGAAGACAGATGTGTCGGGGGCACAGATATCAGGGCAATGCCGTACAGTAGCAACACAACACACACAAGCTCAATTAACGGGTGAATTCTAGGAAGAGAAGAAGAAGAATAATTATGAGGAATTGTATGTGTGAATAAATAATTGAATGTTTTTTTTAATTAACAATACGTGTCTGAATTAATAATTTATTGTTTTAAAATTAACAATATGTGTGTCTGAATAAATAATTGAATGTCGTTCTCCGTGGACATACAGGTCTAACACCTCGGCCAGGCATCCACAGACCCAACACTGACCAATCCACTCCAATGTCCACACCACTCAGGGACAAACTAAGCATCAATGAGAATGATGGTGTGGCAGATAGATTTTACCAGGTACACCTTAATGGCTTATAGTGTTCACCACTTGCTTCTTGTTTCAATGAGTTCTTATCTTTATTTCTTCTAGAGCTTTCTTTTATTTTGTTGACTGCATATGCCTGTCACTCTGACAACCCATTCTGCCTTTTGCTTAATCTGTTCTATTTACCTGTCGGTAAGACATGCAGTTCTTTTTATAAGTAACTTTTCTATTAACTTTACTCATATTTAGCTTTACTGCTCTTATTTAACTTTACTACTCATATTTAACTTTACTACTTTATTACTCATATTTAACTTTACTACTCATATTTAACTTTACTACTTTATTACTCATATTTAACTTTACTACTCATATTTAACTTTACTACTCAGGTTTACCTTTACTACATATATTTAATGTTTCTGGGGGCCTCAGTAGTCTAGTTGGGTAAACCGTCCGACTAGACTACCAACATTCGGACAACCCATGTTTCATTTCCGCTGGTAGCAGTTGAGTTGTACTCGTGGGTTTTACCTGTGGTCGACCCAGCTGCTGGCAGAAATGGATACCATGGTAGTACTCTGGGAAGGTGAGGAATGCCACTTTGCATCGTGAGTTTTGATGCTTAAAGCAACACTATCCAGAAGTCTCCAAACACTTCGGGATAGGCAGCTGAGCACACATGGGTGAAAACTCGCGTGTGAAGATGCTGATTCAAGTCTCGTACTTTACCTTTATTTAACTTTTCTACTCAGATTTAGCTTTACTCATATTGTGTACTGTGAAGACTTATATTATACTTATATAGCTCCAGTGATTTTCAAATGTTCGTATGTCCACTTCCTTATGTGAATATGTTTATTTTTAAAATTTGTAGCTGTTTTGTCCTCCCATTCGTAATTAACTTATTTCAAATGCACAAATGTCTTACAATGATTATTTTATGTGACAAACTCCATCAACTGCATTTATTCCCACCACCTCTTGGTTTTACTTCAAATTCCAACCAGCTCTTGATTTTACTTCAAATTCCCACCAGCTCTTGATTTTACTTTAAATTCCCACCAGCTCTTGATTTTACTTCAAATTCCCACCAGCTCTTGATTTTGCTTCAAATTCCCACCATTCCAAGTGATTGTCATCTCTGGACATTATTCTTTTCTTGCAGCTTGATCACTTGAACCAGCTGAGGAAAGCTCTTGCCAGCCTCCCATTTCCCAAGAATGATTACGAGATTGTTGTGCCCGAAGATGAACAGGGCACTGATGCTGATGGCCGTGGTTCACGTCACATGGTGGAGGACCAGGCTGATCTAGATGAGAGAGCAGACCAGGACAGGGAACAGAAGAGATTGTCTCAACTAAAGTCACGTTCTCAAGTAGTTCAGAGAAGCCTGCCTCGCCCGTCGGACATCAATACTAATATTATGAGACCATCCAGTGCTAATGATCCCCCATTGACTGAATTGCAGAAGGTATTACTATTGTACTTGGTTATATTTTTTAATAATGTATTACTTGCTAACTCATTCACTATCAAGATCCACAGCAAATCATTCAATTCTCTCTTGTAGTTTTGTCGCCTGCTTACGTTCTTCTATTGATCTTCACAATAGCATTTCATTGCTCAAATTTGATTTAAGATGGGCCATCCTACAGCTTCATCTGTGCCAGCTTTACAAGGTAGACATATTTGGTCAAAACTTGAGTCATACCATTGATATAAAACTATTAACAAAACAAATTGAGTCAGATCTTTGATATAAAACTATTAACAAAACAAATTGAGTCATACCATTGATATAAAACTATTAACAAAACAAATTGAGTCATACCATTGATATAAAACTATTAACAAAACAAATTGAGTCAGACCATTGATATAAAACTATTAACAAAACAAATTGAGTCAGATCTTTGATATAAAACTATTAACAAAACAAATTGAGTCAGACCATTGATATAAAACTATTAACAAAACAAATTGAGTCAGATCTTTGATATAAAACTATTAACAAAACAAATTGAGTCAGACCGTTGATATAAAACTATTAACAAAACAAACTGAGTCAGATCTTTGATATAAAACTATTAACAAAACAAATTGAGTCAGACCATTGATATAAAACTATTAACAAAACAAATTGAGTCAGATCTTTGATATAAAACTATTAACAAAACAAATTGAGTCAGACCGTTGATATAAAACCATCGACATATGGCCTGTACAGTACTGGCATTAACAGCAAGACACAGGAGCGATAGAAGAGGAAAAGGAAGATCCCCTAAAAAGATGGAATAGAGAGATTTAAAGCATCATATTTGTATGTAGCTAAGATGAGAGCTCAGCCAAGAACACTCCATGTTTTATTAATCTTGTCAGGGACAGAGAACAGAACTGGGTCATAAAAAAACAGTCAGAGGTGAAAGTAATTTTTTATTTAAAAAAACAAATATGGCAATCTCACACGTTGGTGCTTTTTGTTGTTGTTGTTTTTCACCAGCTTTCACCTCTGGCGAAGTCCCTAGAGACTAGGAATTGAATTTTGTGTGTTAATCCATTTTTCCCTGGCAGCCGTGTGCACAGGTGTCCCTCACCACACAGGCACATAACTCTGTCTTCTAGGGTACTGATATTTTTTCTGTCAATGAGTAATTGATGTTTCAAGCCGGGCCCCCTGCTGACGAGATCAGAGGTGGTTGCCTCAGAGAGAAATCACAAATAAAAATCTCAACACATGGATTTGAACTCACAAACACTCTGTGTCTCGAGACTGGAGTCTTGCCTCGAGACCAACCAGTTCCCCCGTAAAGCTTGTTGATGTGGTGCTGTGTATAGGTGAATGAAATAAATATTTAGCATGTGACATGTGCTTTTCTTAACATAATTTCTCTTCATTTTTGTGTGCTGGTTAGTGTCATTGTTCTACACAGCTTTTGTTTACACAGTGGTGTCTATGACAGGGTTAATGTTTCTATACAACTTTTGTGTGCATAGGTTAATGTTTTTACCCAACTTTTGTGTACACAGTGACGTATATGACAGGGTTAATGTTTTACACAACTTTTGTGTGCACAGTGCCAACTTTTGTGTGCACAGTGCCGTCTGTGACAGGATTAATGTTTCTACACAACTTTTGTGTGCACAGTGGCGTCTGTGACAGGGTTAATGTTTCTAATGGTTAATGAGAACATTTGTTAATGACAAACAATCCTATAGACAAACCAACAAGTCAGCTCACAGTGGAGGAAATTATAAGTAAAAGACAGAAGTGTGGATAGGACAGAAACTACACAGACATTACCAGACATGCTTTCACCTGGAACACACAGGGAAAGAGGAAATGAGTGCGACCTAGAAACAAGCAGGGATCACAAAGGTCAATTACACCTGCAGAAGATTAGAAGAGACAGGTAGGAGTTCGGAAAGAATTGGAGACCTCTTGTTAAAATGGAGATAACCCAACAGAAATTTTGTTTGCTTTCAGCCATAGGTCTGTAGGCTTGTTCCGGGACTGAGTGTTATGTGAATAGCCAGTACACACTGGCATCCTTAGCAGTCAGCTATGGAAATGTCTTCTGCATGAGCAATAGTCCCTCACTGTACAGGCAGAGTTCAGAGCTGTTCACATTTATGTCAACAAGAGTCTGATGATTTTGATAAACAAATTGTTTGCAGATCATTTTGCCAGGGAAACAGCCATCATTTAGTTTATTATTTTTTTGTAACTTTTAACTGCCAAGGGTTCTTTAACATGTGCAGCATGCACACGGGACTTCCTCTTTTTTTGCCATTATCCTATAGGGCCAGACATCAGATATCACTACCCAGAGGCAGAAAGGAAAATAAAGTCACAAAGTCACGGATGTAAAGAGGCAAATTGCCACATGTGGCGGGACCTTCTGGTCCAGAAGCTGATGTCTTGTCACCCAGACCCCACACAAGAGAGTTATATAAACAATAGAATTGTATATAGGCAATCCAACTTCTGGTGATGTCTTTCTGCCTTCTTTGATAATTGGAACACTTTTTGTGCCGTGTTTGATAATTGGAACACTTTTTGTGCTATGTTTGATAACTGGAATACTTTTTCTGCCATGTTTGATAATTGAAACATTTTTTGTGCCATGTTTGATAATTGAAACATTTTTTGTGGCATGTTTGAAACCTGAAACACTTTTTCTGCCATGTTTGATAATTGAAACACTTTTTGTGGTATGTTTGATAATTGGAACACTAGTAGTAGCGGTGGCTGTGAACTCAACAGAAAAGTGGAATAACATGCACCGAAATACAATAGATTTGGCACCGACTTTGCACCGACTTTGCACCAAAACGGTGCCAAAAAAAAATTATTTTTTTTTCGAATTCGCGATTTTTTCGAACTTCATTATTTTTTGGGGGAATTTTTTTTTTTTTTTTTGGTGTTCGTCAGTTTGTCGAATCACTGAGAGCTTAACTCAGGTAAATTCAATAGAGACTCGGTGCTAATCCGTGTCCGGTGATCGTCTCTCGCTGTGTGTTAGAAATTTGTGAAAGAGTATTTTAAAAGAGTATGTGAAAGTAAAAATTCAGAATTATTTAAAAAATATGTATTTGTGAAAGTAAACTCAGAATTATTAAAAATAAAAAAAAAAAAAAAAAATAAAAAAAACAGTCTCCCTTCAGGATTCGAACACGGGTCTACTACGTGACAGGCCAGGCAACATGTAAAAAAAATGCTGACAAGCAATAACATTGAAAGGTTAGTTTTGTCGAACGGTCTCCTGTGTTTCTGAGAGCTTAACCGCAGGTAAATTCAATGGAGACTCGGTGCTAATCCGGTGATCGTCGCTCCGTGTCCGGTGATCGCCTCGCTCGTGTTAGAAATTTGTGAAAGAGTATTTTAAAAGAGTATGTGATAAATATGTTTCAAAACGTTAAGAAATATAGTTAAATGTGATAAAACTGATTTTTAAAAAAGGCGAAATAATAAAAACTATGAAAAAAAATAAGCTGTAAATACTGACGGAAAACTAGTCAAGAAACTGGAATGACATTTTTGTTGACTGGGCTAGTGGTACTTGAGGAATGCTATTGTTAGAATCGCTTACAAGGAATCGTGGTCATTGTTAGGAGCTGCATTGTTAGGCTCCGTGTTTAGAGTTAAAGTTAGGTAGAGGCATGTCGGGGACAGCGGTTCTAAAAGGGGGTATCTCGCGGGTCGGATGGCGGGTCGTCGTGCGGGTGGGGAAAGGTGCCTTTATTGGTTATCATCATGTGTGTGTATTAGGCAACAGGAGGCGACATGTAAAAAAAAAAAATGCTGACAAGCAATTATTAGTATCGTTAGCATCATGTATTCTGACCTTGTCTCCTAGGTTTCTGACCTTGCCTCCTAGGTTTCTGCCTACATTTTTGTGATCTGGTGGTAATATTTTTCTCGGCCTATGGGAAGACCTTGACGAATTTGGGGAAACATGTGAACGTGACCTATGTTAAAGAGGGGGCCAATACAACAAAGTTGGTAATTAACCCCCTGTTTAAAACCATGACGCCTATTGGTGAAGACCTGTATGAGGTGTCGCTTGGAAATCGAAGTATCCTGTGGGATCTTCCTTCACAGCTTGGTTTTTTCGTCTACCAGTACACCAAATTGGGAATGTTGGAATTTTACTATGACTTCCTGGATAGATTCGTAGAGAGGTCCGACTTTCGACTCTGTGAAATGGATACAGATAGTCTGTACTTGGCACTCAGCGAGTCATCATTAGAAGGGGTCGTTAAAATGGATAGGGTAAACGAGTTTTTCTCCCAGTACGACAAATGTTTCCCTTACGAAACTTGTGAAGAGAACACTGGAGGCAATGTTAAAGAACGATCGAGGCAATGTTAGAGAACGCTCGAGGTAATGTTAGAGAACGCTGGAGGCAATGTTATAGAACGCTGGAGGCAATGTTAGAGAACGCTGGAGGCAATGTTAGAGAACGCTGGAGGCAATGTTAGAGAACGCTGGAGGCAATGTTAACGAACGATCGAGGCAATGTTAGAGAACGCTGGAGGTAATGTTAAAGAACGATCGAGGCAATGTTAGAGAACGCTGGAGGCAATTTTCGACGCAGTATGAGATCGACACTGGAGGCAATGTTAAAGAACGATCGAGGCAATGTTAGAGAACGATCGAGGCAATGTTAGAGAACGCTCGAGGTAATGTTAGAGAACGCTGGAGGCAATGTTATAGAACGCTGGAGGCAATGTTAGAGAACGCTGGAGGCAATGTTAGAGAACGCTGGAGGCAATGTTAGAGAACGCTCGAGGTAATGTTAGAGAACGCTGGAGGCAATGTTATAGAACGCTGGAGGCAATGTTAGAGAACGCTGGAGGCAATGTTAGAGAACGCTGGAGGCAATGTTAGAGAACGATCGAGGCAATGTTAGAGAACGCTGGAGGTAATGTTAACGAACGATCGAGGCAATGTTAGAGAACGCTGGAGGTAATGTTAAAGAACGATCGAGGCAATGTTAGAGAACGCTGGAGGCAATTTTCGACGCAGTATGAGATCGCACTGGTGGAGATACAATTTCCGCTAAATTATTTCAATGTAATAGAGGGTGATGTCTGGATTCGCTACGAATCTCTCGATAACGACGATATTTGCGACGCTAGATTTGATGTCAACGTGACATTGGAGCCTGGGTTATACACGAAACCCGATGCGTTCATCGGCGCGTTCGTGAGTTGATGGTTCGTTAAGTCCATGGATCGTGGGGTTGTGGTTCGTGGTTCGTTGTGATTTGGTCCAACATTTTGGACCTAGAATATAACTTCCTGCTCGTTGTGTCTAACTAGTATGACTATGTGAGTAGCTTTCGGGATTTTTAGGTCGACTTTTTGAGTATGACCCTAAATTTTTGTGTTCTGGGGTAAAATGTTTGCGATTTGGATGCAACTATCTGATCGATGTGTCTAACTAGTATCAGTATGGAAGTAGATAGGTTTCTTACCTTCCCTCCTTGTTTTCTAATGCAGCTTCCTAGATTTCTGACCTTGCCTCTTTGGTTTTCAGCCTTTGCTTCCTAGTTTTCTGTCCATGTCTCCTAGGTTTCTGACCTTCCCTCCTTGTTTTCTGACCTCGCCTCCTAGGTTTCTGACCTCGCCTCCTAGGTTTCTGACCTCGCCTCCTAGGTTTCTGCCCTTGCCTCTTAGATTTCTGACCCTCCCTCCTTGTTTTCTAACCTTGTCTCTTTGGTTTCTGCCCTTACCTCCTAAGTTTCTGCCCTTGTCTCCTAGGTTTCTGCCCTCGCCTCCTTGTTTTCTAACACAGCTTCCTAGATTTCTGACCATGCCTCCTAGGTTTCTGACCTTCCCTCCTTGTTTTCTAACACAGCTTCCTAGATTTCTGACCTCCCCTCCTTGTTTTCTAACACAGCTTCCTAGATTTCTGACCATGCCTCCTAGGTTTCTGACCTTCCCTCCTTGTTTTCTAACACAGCTTCCTAGATTTCTGACCTCCCCTCCTTGTTTTCTAACACAGCTTCCTAGATTTCTGACCTTGTCTCCTAGGTTTCTGCCCTTGTCTCCTAGGTTTCTGCCCTTGCCTCTTAGATTTCTGACCTTCCCTCCTTGTTTTCTGACCTTGCCTCTTTGGTTTCTGCCCTTACCTCCTAAGTTTCTGCCCTTGCCTCCTAACTTTGATTTACCGGATTATATTTAAACTAGTCGGATGTGAGACTTCGTGTTATAAGCGCGCTTGATTCACGGACGTTTATTTTTCATAGTACTGTTCAGTCTAGCGGTCTGTGTTGTAGTGGAATATTTTACGGTTTTAGGTCGACTTTTTTAATATGAGCCTATTTTGTTTTGGTTTATCATGAATGTGAGAGAGACAGAGCGAGAGAGAGAGAAAGAGAGAGAGAGAGAGTGTGTGAGAGAGAGAGAGAGAGAGAGAGAGAGAATTTTGCTTGTTGATACTTTGTGTGGGTTGATGATAGGACATGCAGGGATGATGAGTTTGTCTCCAACTTTTTGAATTTTCGGTGTGTAGAATGACCCCTCTATCTCATCGCCCTTATCGTCTTTCAACACATATGTAACGGGGTTTGTTTCATTTACTCGACTGATGGAAAACAGTTCCTCCGTCCAAGCCGGAAGGTTTGATGTTGAGGGTGGCACATGATGATGATAGGACATGAAGGTTTGATGATGGTGTTGAGGGTGGCACATGATGATGATGTGTCAATTTGTGTGGCTTGGTGATGATTTTTATTTGACTTGAGTTAGCTTGGATATGCGATAGAGAGAGAGAGAGAGAGAGAGAGAGTGAGGGTGGCACATGATGATGATAGTGTTGAGGGTGGCCTATGATGATGATGTGTCAATTTGTGTGGCTTGGTGATGATTTTTATTTGACTTGAGTTAGCTTGGATATGCGATAGAGAAAGAGAGAGAGAGAGAGAGAGAGAGAGAGTCACTATTTAATGGTAGGGCACAAGATGATGATGGGATATGAAGGTTTGATGATGGTGTTGGGGGTGGCGCATGATGATGATAGTGTTGAGGGTGGCACATGATGATGATAGTGTTGAGGGTGGCACATGATGATGATAGGCCATGAAGGGGTTGATACTTTGTGTGGCTTGATGATGATAGGACATGAAGGGGTGATGGTGTTGAGGGTGGCACATGATGATGATAGGACATGAAGGTAGAGGGGGTAGTTCCATTGTCTATAGATGGCGTTAAGGCAGTCTCGAAAACGCTTATGGTAACATCAACTACACGCCCTTTTTTGTTAACCAAGGGGACCTCACTCTTGTTAATCAGACGACAGCTCCGGCAGCCAGTATGGATGCCCAGGATGTTTCAGCAAAGTCACCGATTACCTATTCCAGCTTTGATCAAGGTTTTGTCAAAATGGAGGGCGGTTGTGTTTTGAAGGCTAATGAAACTTCCTATGCACCCGTGTTTGATAGACATTTAACAAACAGTACCACCAAAACAGGAGGGAGGAAACCCAGACGCTTAAAATTATCAACGACCGGACAGTAATATATATGATGTATTAATAAAGTTGTGAAATATAGAATTTTGTTTTGCTTTTCATTGAATGAGAAAGAGCGAGCGTCACTATTTAATATTAGCACACCTTACTACACGACACATGATGATGTTGGTAGCGATAACACACACGACCACTTATATTTTACTATTTTTAACATAAGTCCGTTTTCTTTTCAATCGGGGTTCTACCTGAGTTGGCTAACGGAATTTAAAATACTCTTTCACAAATTTCTAACACACAGCGAGCGACGATCACCGGACAATAAGCCGCTTAGCACCGAGTCTCTATTGAATTTACCTGCGGTTAAGCTCTCAGAAACACAGGAGACCGTTCGACAAAACTAACCTTTCAATGTTATTGCTTGTCAGCATTTTTTTTACATGTTGCCCTGTCACGTAGTAGACCCGTGTTCGAATCCTGAAGGGAGACTGTTTTTTTTTATTATTTTTAATAATTCTGAGTTTACTTTCACAAATACATATTTTTTAAATAATTCTGTTTACTTTCACATACTCTTTTAAAATACTCTTTCACAAATTTCACACAGCGAGCGACGATCACCGGATTAGCACCGAGTCTCTATTGAATTTACCTGAGTTAAGCTCTCAGTGAACCATTTCGACAAACTGACGAACACCAAAAAAAAAATTTTTCCCCCCCAAAAAAATAATGAAGTTCGAAAAAATCGCGAATTCGAAAAAAAAAAATTTTTTTTGGGCACCGTTTTGGTGCAAAGTCGGTGCCAAATCTATTGTATTTCGGTGCATGTTATTCCACTTTTCTGTTGAGTTCACAGCCACCGCTACTACTAACACTTTTTGTGCCATGTTTGATAATTGAAACATTTTTCTGCCATGTTTGATAATTGAAACACTTTTTGTGCCATGTTTGATAATTGAAACACTTTTTGTGCCATGTTTGATGATTTGAACACTTTTTGTGCCATGTTTGATGATTGAAACACTTTTTGTGGTATGTTTGATAATTGAAACACTTTTTGTGGCATGTTTGATAATTGAAACACTTTTTGTGGTATGTTTGATAATTTAAACACTTTTTGTGGCATGTTTGATAATTGAAACACTTTTTGTGCCATGTTTGATAATTTAAACACTTTTTGTGCCATGTTTGATGATTTGAACACTTTTTGTGCCATGTTTGATAATTGAAACACTTTTTGTGGCATGTTTGATAATTGAAACACTTTTTGTGGCATGTTTGATAATTGAAACACTTTTTGTGCCATGTTTGATAATTTAAACACTTTTTGTGCCATGTTTGATGATTTGAACACTTTTTGTGCCATGTTTGATAATTGAAACACTTTTTGTGGCATGTTTGATAATTGAAACACTTTTTGTGGCATGTTTGATAATTGAAACACTTTTTGTGGCATGTTTGATAATTGAAACACTTTTTGTGCCATATTTGGTAATTGAAACACTTTTTGTGCCAGGCTGAGGAGCTGGTGAAGCAAGAGGTCCTGATCATGTTGTACCATGATGCTGTCTACTGCCCTACAGACACTGCTTCAAAGGGCTCTGCACCCCAAAAGACTGCCTATTTGGCTTATTTGGACAAGAACCCATACACGGAAGTGGATCCTGATGACCTGAAGAAGGTGCACATTGTTTTTGTATCCTTGGTTATGTAGTTATAACTTCTTGTAGCAAAATAGTCAAAATAGAAAACAATGGACACACCATACCTCACACTGGAATACGTCACACTGAGTATATCCCATTTAACTATAGATTGTAACGTCTTTGTAAAATTTACAAACTCAAAATACAAATTCTTGGAATTCACCAGTTTGCTACAGGCAAACATTTCCTCCTTTCTTATACCTTCCTAAATATTGCTTCTGATGACTCCTGAGTGTTAGATTTGTTTCCTTTAATTTTGAATTTTTTCCTTTCAAACACAACGTGCGCTTCATAAAATTTACTAAGGTGTCAGAATGCAGCTATATTTTTTTAATAATAAATTTAGCCAATTTCCAAGAAATTCTTGTTTTTCTTACTTATGGGGGAAATCTCTTCAGCTGTCGGCGAGACATCAAACAAATTTTTATAACACCGGGTAGAGCTCAAACAGCACTAAGAGAAAGCCGAACATTTGGCTCGACTGATGGCCAACGTGTGAATAGACATTGTAACATCTCCGATAGCCGCAGCACATGTGTTGAAATTTCTGCCTATAAATCAAACATAAGTCAGGAAATGATTACCTCATCTGATTACCATGTCTCTCCTAGTGTAAATACAAAACCATTTAGCAAAAGTTTTAATAAAATACTATTTTTGGAATTCCAAATGTGACATTTAAGGTTTGTAACTTTTACAAAGGTGTCATAGAAACACGATTCACTGAATTTATTCAAGGTTGTAGATTGACAAAATAAAAAGTAGAATAGCTCAGAGCAAGGTAGCATTTCAGAAAGTGAAAAAAAAACATCTTGTGTAACAAGTCTATGCCAATAGAAGTAAGAAAGAGAGTTCATCGGTGTTATATAGAGCCAATTCTGACCTTTGGAAGTGAATCATGGACAGTAAATAAACAAATTAAAAGATATTTAGAGGCCACAGAGATGGGATTTGTCAGAAAAATGTTGAGAGTTCCCTGGACAGCTAAAAAGACCAAGGAAATTCTCAAAAAGGCCAACTCAAGAAGGGAGCTCCTAAGAAACATCAGAAAAAAACAATCAACATTTTTTGGATACATGATGAGAAGAGGAAAATTGGAATGCCTGGTTACAATTGGCAAAATACAGGGAGAGAGAGATCGTGGACAACAAAGAGAGAAGATACTGGATAGCTTGGTGTCATGGCATGGGAAACAGTCAGCAGAATTGATACAATGTACTGTAGATAAGATAATTGTGGAAGAACGTGATTGCCTACCCCAACCACTATGGCACATGGTGATGTAGACTGACATTGCTGGAATCATTTGCTTGTACTGCCTACTAGAAAACTGTCCAGCCTGGTCCATTGCTCTTCTGCTCTCCACAACAGCCCAGCAAGTCTGTCTGCTCTCCACAACAGCCCAGCAAGTCTGTCTGCTCTCCACAATAGCCCAGCAAGTCTGTCTGCTCTCCACAACAACCCAGCAAGTCTGTGTGCTCTCCACAACAGCCCAGCAAGTCTGTCTACTCATTCATTTCCTCTTACACCCTGGAACCCTGATGCAAATTGAAGCAGATATTTGTCAGCTTTGACCTCTTCAGAGATTCCAACCACTACTTTGAAGTCCAGCCCATTTTAATCTTCCTGAGCTTACTTGAGTCACTGAGCTAACTAAGGCTGAACCCACACTCCAGCATTAGAGACACTTGTACATATTTATCTGTATTACAAATTGTAGCCACAGTTGTGCTTCTTGAACATTTGTGCATGTCCACCATTTTGTCTGTAGGCTTATGAGATGTTGCACAAGGAGATGCTGAAGGTGAAAGAAGGTATGGGTCACGGGGATATCTCACAGGACTCATTTGCTCAGGTAGGTCTTGTTTTGACAACCAGGCTTATGTCCTCCCGCTAAAATATGTGTTGACTTTAGTCCAAGTTTGCCTTTAGCTTTCCTTTATTGATCACTTTGTTGTACATGTTTCTTTAGCATTCACTGGTAAATTATATTGACCTTTTTATTATAAAAGAACTTTGATTTTTGTGCAAAGTTTATGTTTTAATTAATAGATGATTGAGAGAATCAAATGGGGAAGAGAAAGAAATAATTAAGTAATGATAAATTAAAGGTATTGGGGAGGATACTAGATAAGTTTGGAATTGTTAGAAGAGAAATGAAGAAAGGTGGTTTAAGACCTGTGCTGTTTGATGATATGAAAATATTGGAGAGATTGTAGAGCATGCTCACTCTAGCTGTCCTGGCATTTGTGGGGGATCAAAGGTTGCATGCCTACAGTAGTTGTCACATTGTGTTCATCTTGCATGCCAACAGTAGTTGTCACATTGTGTTCATCTTGCATGCCTACAGTAGTTGTCACATTGTGCTCATCTTGCATGCCAACAGTAGTTGTCACATTGTGTTCATCTTGCATGCCAACAGTAGTTGTCACATTGTGCTCATCTTACATGCCAACAGTAGTTGTCACATTGTGTTCATCTTACATGCCTACAGTAGTTGTCACATTGTGTTCATCTTACATGCCTACAGTAGTTGTCACATTGTGTTCATCTTACATGCCTACAGTAGTTGTCACATTGTGTTCATCTTACATGCCTACAGTAGTTGTCACATTGTGTTCATCTTACATGCCTACAGTAGTTGTCACATTGTGTTCATCTTACATGCCTACAGTAGTTGTCACATTGTGTTCATCTTACATGCCTACAGTAGTTGTCACATTGTGTTCATCTTACATGCCTACAGTAGTTGTCACATTGTGTTCATCTTACATGCCTACAGTAGTTGTCACATTGTGCTCATCTTACATGCCTACAGTAGTTGTCACATTGTGCTCATCTTACATGCCTACAGTAGTTGTCACATTGTGTTCATCTTACATGCCTACAGTAGTTGTCACATTGTGCTCATCTTACATGCCTACAGTAGTTGTCACATTGTGCTCATCTTACATGCCTACAGTAGTTGTCACATTGTGTTCATCTTACATGCCTACAGTAGTTGTCACATTGTGCTCATCTTGTTGTTTCAACCTGACCAGGAAGACCTCCTGACCCTTCTATCAATATATTCCAGCCCACCTGATTGATCTCAGAACCACTCTACCAAACCACCTTAGCTGAGACAGAAATTCCATCTTTCTTTTCTTCTTCTTCTTTCTCATACATTGTCTTACTAGTTTACTGCAAGCTGTAATATAGAGACGGCATGGTTCTATAATTGCTGTCAACACTTTGTCCTAGGTGTGGGAGGAGTGCTACTCCCAGGTTCTCTTCCTGCCTGGACAGAACAGGTACACCAGAGCTAACCTTGCCAGCAAGAAGGAAAGAATTGAATCCTTAGAGAAAAGATTGGAGGTAATTACATCTTCTGTCCATTTATAGTTACCTTGTACATAAAACATAACTTGAGTATGCAGGATTGATAGTTAATTTGTACATAAAACATAATTTATATGTGCTGGATAGCACTTCCTGTCTTCGTAGAAAAGCAAACAACTAATGTATATTAGTTTTGGGGTTGGGTTTGCCTCTTCTCTTAAATCCTTAATTGACCAGCATGTTTTGGGGCAGTTATAAGAAGGTGCTGTAGGATCTTAATCAGATTCCCTGACAACTACCAACTTATTAGTTGTATATGGATCTCCGTCTGATAATAAAACCATGACACAGAAAGAGGATAAGAGAAGTGAAATATTGCTTGTATATAAAGAGACATGGCAACTCAGTGCTGAAGGGAATCAAGTAGTGAAGGTGGTGCCCATGCTTGATGTGGAAGACTATCTGCAAGAGGTGGACCAATATCAAACTGCCATCACCAAGGCAAGAGACAGATGATGGTAATTGTGTTGACTTCGTCCCTCCTTTGAAAATTCTTGAAACAAAGTCGAGAGAGGGTTAGTGTGATTGGGTAAAGCACTATCTCCATATCCTGTGCGCTGGCAGAGTAGGCAAAGTGAAATGAGGAAGAAAGCACCAATGTGTAAACTTGGCATATGGAACATAAGGACCACTGGACTTGTTAAAGTTAACACACATCTGTTCAACTTAGCATGGCTGAGAGCTACAACAAATGTTGCCCTACTTCAATAACTTTTATATGCTGATGATGCAGCCCTACAATCACAGATCAACAACCTTGACAAAGCATGCAACTTTCTTTTCACTGTCTATCAGTGTTTAAAAATCTACTTCTAAGTTAAGGAAATATCAAACCTGTAATGATCACTTCGAATGATTGACTCCCATTTAGCCCCCCTATCAGGGTTATGTGAAGCCATTGGAGCAGGTGGTGGATGGTGTTGTGGGAGCAGCCGACAAGTAAGTGCCGGTTATGGTCCCCACACCGCGATGGCAGGCAGAGGATCTCAATTATAGAGACAATGGCTGCGATCTCCAACTAGTACAGTCACTGCCAAGAAGATAAGGAATGGCAAACTACCTTCTTATATTGCCTAGACTAATCATGACAAACCACAACTTAATATCTAATAGCTTGGTGTCATGGCATGGAAAACAGTCAACAACAGAACTGATACGATGCAATGTTGATAGAAGATTGTGGAAGGACATCATCGCCCACACCAACCGGTATTGCACATGATGATGATGAGTGACTCTGTTATATCTTATCACCGATATTTCCTCCAAGTATGCATGTCCTAATGATCTCAAATTAGTTAGCTCTCATCTAAAGTTAGGGCATATTTCATCAGAGAAGCACACTGGAACATATAAAGTTACATCAACTAAATGCCCACACTTAATTAATAAAAAAATAATAGCATCCAATCTGAGAAGTGATCTAATTTGTGACAGTATTTGAGAACCACTGTAGTTTTATTGTGATGTCAACTAAGGGGAGATCACTCTTTCACTTAAATAATTTATGGGACTATGCTTGACTGTTACCCAGTTTTTGTATTTGCATCACAGCCATCACTGGTAGTTGTAGTGCATGCTGATAAGTTACCTTGCCAAATAAGACCATTCATTATTACAAATGCAATGGTACAGTCGGTGTAGGGGTGACTTGAGGATCTGTGACTGCTATCTTTGTCTATCTGTGTCTCCAGACCAACAGAAGTCACATGATGAAGGATGCAAAAAATGCTGCCAAACTGGAGAAGAAGCTGAAGATTCTCCTTGGTGGTTACCAGGTAAGTGTTGCTGCTTTCATTAACAACCTTAACTTTCACCAACAACCTCAGCTTTCACCAACAACCTCAGCTTTCATCATCAGCCTCAGCTTTCACCAACAACCTCAGCTTTCATCAACAACCTCAGCTTTCACAAACAACCTCAGCTTTCATTAGCAACCTTAACTTTCACCAACAACCTCAGCTTTCATTAGCAACCTTAACTTTCACCAACAACCTCAGCTTTCATTAGCAACCTTAACTTTCACCAACAACCTCAGCTTTCATCAACAACCTCAGCTTTCATTAGCAACCTTAACTTTCACCAACAACCTCAGCTTTCATTAGCAACCTTAACTTTCACCAACAACCTCAGCTTTCATTAGGAACCTTAACTTTCACCAACAACCTCAGCTTTCATTAGCAACCTTAACTTTCATCAACAACCTCAGCTTTCATTAGCAACCTTAACTTTCATCAACAACCTCAGCTTTCATTAGCAACCTTAACTTTCATCAACAACCTCAGCTTTCATCAACAACCTCAGCTTTCATTAGCAATCTTAACTTTCATCAACAACCTCAGCTTTCATTAGCGACCTTAACTTTCACCAACAACCTCAGCTTTCATTAGCAACCTTAACTTTCACCAACAACCTCAGCTTTCATTAGCAACCTTAACTTTCACCAACAACCTCAGCTTTCATTAGCAACCTTAAATTTCACCAACAACCTCAGCTTTCATTAGCAACCTTAACTTTCATCATCAACCTCAGCTTTCATTAGCAACCTTAACTTTCATCAACAACCTCAGCTTTCATCATCAACCGTAGCTTTCATTAGCAACCTCAGCTTTCATTAGCAACCCTAACTTTCATCAACAACCTCAGCTTTCGTCTACAACCTCAGCTTTCATTAGCAACCTCAGCTTTCATTAGCAACCTTAACTTTCATCATCAACCTCAGCTTTCATTAGCAACCTTAACTTTCATCAACAACCTCAGCTTTCATCATCAACCTCAGCTTTCATTAGCAACCTCAGCTTTCATTAGCAACCCTAACTTTCATCAACAACCTCAGCTTTCATCATCAACCTCAGCTTTCATCATCAACCTCAGCTTTCATTAGCAACCTTAACTTTCATCTACAACCTCAGCTTTCATTAGCAACCTTAACTTTCATCTACAACCTCAGCTTTCATTAGCAACCTTAACTTTCATCTACATCCTCAGTTTTCATCAACAACCTCAGCTTTCATTAACAACCTCAGCTTTCATTAGCAACCTTAACTTTCATCAACAACCTCAGCTTTCATTAGCTACCTCAGCTTTCATCAACAACCTCTGCTTTCATCAACAACGTCAGCTTTCATCAACAACATCAGCTTTCATTAGCAACCTTAACTTTCACTAACAACCTCAGCTTTCATTAGGAACCTTAACTTTCACCAACAACCTCAGCTTTCATTAGCAACCTTAACTTTCACCAACAACCTCAGCTTTCATTAGCAACCTTAACTTTCACCAACAACCTCAGCTTTCATTAGCAACCTTAACTTTCATCAACAACCTCAGCTTTCATTAGCAACCTTAACTTTCACCAACAACCTCAGCTTTCATTAGCAACCTTAACTTTCACCAACAACCTCAGCTTTCATTAGGAACCTTAACTTTCACCAACAACCTCAGCTTTCATTAGCAACCTTAACTTTCACCAACAACCTCAGCTTTCATTAGCAACCTTAACTTTCATCATCAACCTCAGCTTTCATTAGCAACCTTAACTTTCATCATCAACCTCAGCTTTCATCAACAACCTCAGCTTTCGTCTACAACCTCAGCTTTCATTAGCAACCTCAGCTTTCATTAGCAACCTTAACTTTCATCATCAACCTCAGCTTTCATTAGCAACCTTAACTTTCATCAACAACCTCAGCTTTCATCATCAACCTCAGCTTTCATTAGCAACCTCAGCTTTCATTAGCAACCCTAACTTTCATCAACAACCTCAGCTTTCATCATCAACCTCAGCTTTCATCATCAACCTCAGCTTTCATTAGCAACCTTAACTTTCATCTACAACCTCAGCTTTCATTAGCAACCTTAACTTTCATCTACAACCTCAGCTTTCATTAGCAACCTTAACTTTCATCTACAACCTCATCTTTCATTAGCAACCTTAACTTTCATCTACAACCTCAGTTTTCACCAACAACCTCAGCTTTCATCATCAACCTCAGCTTTCATCATCAACTTCAGCTTTCATTAGCAACCCTAACTTTCATCAACAACCTCAGCTTTCATCATCAACCTCAGCTTTCATTAGCAACCTCAGCTTTCATTAGCAACCCTAACTTTCATCAACAACCTCAGCTTTCATTAGCAACCCTAACTTTCATCAACAACCTCAGCTTTCATCATCAACCTCGGCTTTCATCATCAACCTCAGCTTTCATTAGCAACCTTAACTTTCACCAACAACCTCAGCTTTCATTAGCAACCTTAACTTTCACCAACAACCTCAGCTTTCATTAGCAACCTTAACTTTCACCAACAACCTCAGCTTTCATTAGCTACCTCAGCTTTCATTAGCTACCTCAGCTTTCATTAGCTACCTCAGCTTTCATTAGCAACCTTAACTTTCATCAACAACCTCAGTTTTTATTAGCAACCTTAACTTTCATCAACAACCTCAGCTTTCATTAGCAACTTTAACTTTCACCAACAACCTCAGCTTTCAATTAGCAACTTTAACTTTCACCAACAACCTCAGCTTTCATTAGCAACCTCAGCTTTCATTAGCAACCTCATGATGGACCAAGATGGACGCTACCTGCATCCAAGCCATGTAAACAATGTTGACTTTCCTTGTCTCCAACGATTTATCTCATTCTATTAGAGAATTTCATGCTGTCTGTTATCACAGCGAGTTGACGGAGTTTTATAAATGTAAATGGCGGGTTGATAATAAATGTGTGAACACAGTTCGTCAACCATCGCTGTAGATCAAGTCTTTATTCGCTGGCTCCGCTCGCGACCTTGGAAGCTAATGACCTTACTTGTCCAGACGGTTGGTTTGGGGCAAATTGTACGTTACAATGTCATTTTATAATGACTTAGTTTGTGACAAAACTACAGGGACAAACAATGACAGTTGTCAGCACGAATATTTCAGACCCAGTGTCTGTACTTGGATTTTGTTTACAAATATGCCCAAAAATCTGAACCTACTTTCCTGTTTGATAACAACGAGACCTCATGTAATCCGGACACAGTTTCTACATCAGTTGAGGCAACTCTCAATCAATCTTTGCCGCACTCCTGGTTTAGGATTTATGTGAATGACTTAACAGATACGGACAATTTCACGGTAAATCTGAATGGTTCTGCCTCATGTAACAATGTATCAAGGTTTGTAGTTAGTCCGCACGAGATTGATGTCTTTTGCTCTGGGGCTGGTCTGATCAACAAGTTACGGATTGAAGGGGCGATAGTTGCAAATATCTGCTCCATCTACAGTGGCGAGGGTCGGAATGTGGCTCTCAAACAGATCACAAACCAGATAGACACTTTTGATGCTTGTTATGCAGGAGACGGATGTGGACCAGAGGCCGCAGTTAATGGCAAAACAAAGACCATTCTCTATGACAATGACTGCACACACACACAATGGAGAAGTGGAACCAATTTCTGTTTACTGGTATCTGAACTTTGCCACGCCCCAGAAGACTCACACCATTCGAATCTATCATCAAGCTAGCAATATGATTCGGGTAAAGAATGCCACTCTAAGGGCTTTCTCTGACAGTGGCGGCATAGTGTTCCAGTATAATGATATATCATACCCTAATATTTCTGTGAGCACTATTGTAGTCAACACACAAACGCCAATGGCACACATTAAGATTGAGTTCTCACCGACCATTTCGCAGGCCGACAGTGCACTGACGGTATGTGAGGTGCAAATATATACAGACACCTATTGTCTGGACGAGCATTCTTGGTCATTTTGTGCAATGTCTAGTGGGTGTAGTAAAGGCTGCAACGCCATCATCAGTATGTGCCACGGCAACTGTTCACATGGGATCTATGGACACGACTGTTCCGGGTCTTGTCTTAGTGTCTGTCCTTTATTTGAGGAAAAATCCGGAAAATGCATACAATGTAAACATCCTGGCTATACCTGTAATGACACTTGTCCCGATGGTAATTTTGGGCTACAGTGCGAACAGACGTGTTCTGGTGGCTGTGACATCATATGTGACCCGGAAAGTGCAGACTGTACGTGCAAGGAAACGTACTACGAGTCAGATTGCACTCTTAAATGTCCGGATAACTGTTTCAACGACACCTGTGAACAGTCAATCGGGAACTGTACATGCAAGAGAACTTTCTATGGGCCAGACTGCACTCTCAAATCTCCGGACAACTGTTTGAACGAAACCTGTGATTCCCACATTCAGAAGAGTCTGCCGACTACAACAAGCCCAAGCATATGGACACTTTAATGTGTTTCTGTGCTAGACATGGTTCATTTCTTGGTGTTTTTCCGTGAAACCATGGCTCATATCTTGATGTGTTTCTGTGCTAGCCATGGCTCATATCTTGGCTTGTGTGTGCTGGCCATGGCTCATATCTTGGTGTGTGTCATGTTAGTCATATCTCATATCTTGGTGCGTCCATGTTAATCATGTCTCATATCTTTATGTGTGTCTGTGTTTAGTCATATCTCATATCTTAGTGTGCACCAGTGTTAGTCATATTTCATATCTTTGTGTGTGCATGTCTGGGTTAGTGATATCTCATATTTTTGTGTGCATGTTTATGTTAGTCATATCTCATATCCTTGTGTGTGCATAGCTATGTTAGTCCCATCTCATGCCTTTGTGTGTGCATATCTATGTTAGTCATATCTCTTATCTTTGTGGGCGATCAACACACTTAGCCTGACAGCTGACTTCATGTGGGAGTCTGGAATCCTACTCTGATTGAGCCCTGATCGCAGAGAGAGAGTGAGAGATTAGCAACCTCAGCTTTCATTAGCAACCTTAACTTTCACTAACAACCTCAGCTTTCACCAACAACCTCAGCTTTCATCAACAACCTTAACTTTCACCAACAACCTTAACTTTCACCAACAACCTCAGCTTTCATTAGCAACCTCAGCTTTCACCAACAACCTCAGCTTTCATTAGCAACCTTAACTTTCACCAACAACCTAAGTTTTCATTAGCAACCTTAACTTTCACCAACAACCTCAGCTTTCATTAGCAACCTCAGCTTTCATTAGCAACCTTAACTTTCACCAACAACCTCAGCTTTCATTAGCAACCTCAGCTTTCACCAACAACCTCAGCTTTCATTAGCAACCTTAACTTTCACCAACAACCTAAGCTTTCATTAGCAACCTTAACTTTCACCAACAACCTCAGCTTTCATTAGCAACCTTAACTTTCACCAACAACCTAAGCTTTCATTAGCAACCTTAACTTTCACCAACAACCTCAGCTTTCATTAGCAACCTCAGCTTTCATTAGCAACCTTAACTTTCACCAACAACCTCAGCTTTCACCAACAACCTAAGCTTTCATCAACAACCTCAGCTTTCATCATCAGCATCTGCTGAATAAATTGCTCCCTACTATAACTGGTTGTGATAATCTCAAAGTAATCTAATGCTTCAATTCCATGCCCATTTAACTTAATATGGGGCCATGAACTGAGCCATGACTTGTTGTCTCCCTTAGTCTCGAGCTCAGGGACTTGTGAAGCAGCTCCAGGAGCTAACAGAGCAGGTGGAGAACACCAATGTGGAGTTGGCCACCTTCCAGCACCTGAGACAGCATGAGATGGGAGCCATCCCCAAGAGATTAGAGGTATGCTCCAGACATCATTGTTCTAACAGAGAGTGGAGAAGGTGTTGTATATTGTAGACGTTGTTGTAACAGAGTGGAGAATGTGTTGTATGTTGTAGACATTGTTGTTGTAACAGAGTGGAGAAGGTGTTGTATGTTGTAGACATTGTTGTTGTAACAGAGAGTGGAGAAGGTGTTGTATGTTGTAGACATTGTTGTTCTAACGGAGAGTGGAGAAGGTGTTGTATGTTGTAGACATTGTTGTTGTAACAGAGAGTGGAGAAGGTGTTGTATATTGTAGACGTTGTTGTAACAGAGTGGAGAATGTGTTCTATGTTGTAGACATTGTTGTTGTAACAGAGTGGAGAAGGTGTTGTATGTTGTAGACATTGTTGTTGTAACAGAGAGTGGAGGTGTTGTATGTTGTAGACATTGTTGTTGTAGTAGAGAGTGGAGAAGGTGTTGTATGTTGTAGACATTGTTGTTCTAACAGAGAGTGGAGAAGGTGTTGTATGTTGTAGACATTGTTGTTGTAACAGAGAGTGGAGAATGTGTTGTATGTTGTAGACATTGTTGTTGTAGCAGAGAGTGGAGAAGGTGTTGTATGTTGTAGACATTGTTGTTGTAACAGAGAGTGGAGGTGTTGTATGTTGTAGACATTGTTGTTCTAACAGAGAGTGGAGAATGTGTTGTATGTTGTAGACATTGTTGTTCTAACAGAGAGTGGAGAATGTGTTGTATGTTGTAGACATTGTTGTTCTAACAGAGAGTGGAGAATGTGTTGTATGTTGTAGACATTGTTGTTCTAACAGAGAGTGGAGAATGTGTTGTATGTTGTAGACATTGTTGTTGTAGCAGAGAGTGGAGAATGTGTTGTATGTTGTAGACATTGTTGTTGTAGCAGAGAGTGGAGGTGTTGTATGTTGTAGACATTGTTGTTGTAACAGAGAGTGGAGAATGTGTTGTATGTTGTAGACATTGTTGTTGTAGCAGAGAGTGGAGAAGGTGTTGTATGTTGTAGACATTGTTGTTGTAACAGAGAGTGGAGGTGTTGTATGTTGTAGACATTGTTGTTGTAGCAGAGAGTGGAGAAGGTGTTGTATGTTGTAGACATTGTTGTTGTAACAGAGAGTGGAGGTGTTGTATGTTGTAGACATTGTTGTTGTAACAGAGAGTGGAGGTGTTGTATGTTGTAGACATTGTTGTTGTAACAGAGAGTGGAGGTGTTGTATGTTGTAGACATTGTTGTTGTAACAGAGAGTGGAGAAGGTGTTGTATGTTGTAGACATTGTTGTTGTAACAGAGAGTGGAGGTGTTGTATGTTGTAGACATTGTTGTTCTAACAGAGAGTGGAGAAGGTGTTGTATGTTGTAGACATTGTTGTTGTAACAGAGAGTGGAGGTGTTGTATGTTGTAGACATTGTTGTTGTAACAGAGAGTGGAGGTGTTGTATGTTGTAGACATTGTTGTTGTAGCAGAGAGTGGAGAAGGTGTTGTATGTTGTAGACGTTGTTGTAGCAGAGAGTGGAGAATGTGTTGTATGTTGTAGACATTGTTGTTCTAACAGAGAGTGGAGAAGGTGTTGTATGTTGTAGACATTGTTGTTGTAACAGAGAGTGGAGGTGTTGAATATTGTAGACATTGTTGTTGTAACAGAGAGTGGAGAAGGTGTTGTATGTTGTAGACATTGTTGTTGTAACAGAGAGTGGAGAAGGTGTTGTATGTTGTAGACATTGTTGTTGTAACAGAGAGTGGAGGTGTTGTATGTTGTAGACATTGTTGTTCTAACAGAGAATGGAGAATGTGTTGTATGTTGTAGACATTGTTGTTCTAACAGAGAATGGAGAATGTGTTGTATGTTGTAGACATTGTTGTTCTAACAGAGAGTGGAGAAGGTGTTGTATATTGTAGACATTGTTGTTGTAACAGAGAGTGGAGAAAGTGTTGTATGTTGTAGACATTGTTGTTGTAACAGAGAGTGGAGAAAGTGTTGTATGTTGTAGACATTGTTGTTGTAACAGAGAGTGGAGAGAAATGTTGTGTTCCTGAAGTGAGCACAGAAATATGATGTTTGACCAGTTTCTAATTGTTGTTTCTTGTACTCGCCAGTCACTGACAGAAGATGTGCAGAGGCAGACAGAGAGAGAGAGGGAGTTGCAGAAACGCTTTGGAGAACTTCAACACCAGAAGGATATTCTGTACAACCAGGACAACTGATCATGTGCTGCAACAGCCAGACTTGTAGTGTTTGTTCACACTTTAGCTAGCTACTGGCATGATTGATTGTTGGCGATCTCTCAATGATTGATTGTTGGCAATCTCTCAATGATTGATTGAAAGTGCTGCTCTCTGAAGTTAGGAACGAATTCATAGAAGAATGGTTTTATTGAAGAATGAATTCATTAGTTCTTGTTTTGTTATGGAACCAACAGCCTATGAGCTGACATTCTTCATCCAAGTTAGTAGATAATGGCTCAGATAAACTGATGAAATAAGTTTCAAATAGAATCTTGGGATTTCCATGAAAAAAATTTCAAATAAAAGCCTTGAGATTTCCATGAATGGTGTGGTCTCCTTACAGAACAGTCATAGGGAAGGATTCAGTTCACACAAGATGTTTGTAGAAGAGAGGTGTGAGTTAGGGAACACTCAGGTAACACTGAGGTGTGAGTTAGGGAACACTCAGGTAACACTGAGGTGTGAGTATGTAGCAGCTGATGAAATGTGGTCTGAAGTAGAACTGAAAGTTGCAGATAGTCTATGCTTGTAAACATGAGCTCCATGTACTAAACATTATTTCCTGATCAAACAAAGAAAAGATAACGGCCTTTAACATGTTCTTAACCAATGATTTGACTGTAGAAGAATCTACTTACAGTTATGGTTGGTCAGAAAGTTGATATTGTTTTCTGTAGAATTTTGTATCCAAATTAATGTTTTTCTTGATCCATTGTGACAGTGGTCATCTCATTATTTCAGATTTCAACCCATTTGAACGTACCCCCAAGGTTCAGCAAACTCCTCCCCATCAAGTCGGTTGTGATCAATCTGTATCTCTCATTGACTTAAACTGACCATCTGTACAAACTACTCATTCCATTGTGATGTGCTACATAACCACAAGTGAAGCAAGGCTAGAGCAATTATCACTCCAAAAAACCTATCCTCTATCCCTGTTCATAAATCTTTGTATCTAATTACCTTCCAGCACTTCTACTAGCTGTGTGATCTCTATAAATTTTCACAACTAATTACCTTCCACTACTACTAGCTGCGTGATCTCTATAAATCTTCACAACTAATTACCTTCCACTACTACTAACTGTGTGATCTCTATAAATCTTCACAACTAATTACCTTCCACTACTACTAGCTGTGTGATCTCTATTAATCTTCACAACTAATTACCTTCCAGCACTACTACTAACTAGGAAGCCGCGATAGCTCAGTGCTTAGTGAACTAGACTACAAAGGACAAGGGGTAGGGTTCGATCCCAACCAATGGCTTACGGGCTCACCCAGCCTTTAATGGGTACCGGATTTTTTTCTCGGAAAGTGAAGCAGCACGGGCGTAATACCGACCACATTACCCCAAAAATCTTGTGCTGAAGGTCTGTAAAATTTATGGTCACTAACACCATATTCCCTATACGCCCTTGGCGTGACGGGGGTACTTTACTTTTTTACTTTGCTACTACTAACTGTGTGATCTCTATAAATCTTCACAACTAATTACCTTCCACTACTACTAGCTGCCTGATCTCTATAAATCTTCACAACTAATTACCTTCCAGCACTACTAGCTGCCTGATCTCTATAAATCTTTGCATTTAATTACCTTCTAGCACTACTAGTTGCCTGATCTCTATAAATCTTTGCATCTAATTACCTCCAGCACTACTAGCTGCCTGATCTCTATAAATCTTTGCATCTAATTACCTTCCAGCACTACTAGCTGCCTGATCTCTGTACATCTTCACATCTAATTATCTTCCAGCACTTCGCTGCCTTATCATTCTCAATAAACCCGACAACCATCATATCTCTTTGACACAATGTTGTCACTGTTGCCTTCTAGCTGGTGCTTGGCAAGTACATGCACAAATGTGAAGAAGTTCTTGCTCTTACTTACACATCACATTAGCAGACTCATGGTTCTAGTATATAGTTCTACCATCCTCTGTTATTAATGCCAAACATTGTCCATGCCAAAGTGCAGACAACACTGCTACGTGTGAGAGCTTTAAAGAGGCAGAATCAGAAATGACGTATCACAAATTGTTGAAATGCATCAAACATATAGCGAGAGAAAGTGCTTTGATCAGCACTTGAGAGTGGAGTTGAACTGTCTGGACCAAGGAGTCAGGGTGATTTATTGCTGTCTTGAATTTGTGTCTGGAGTCAGCGTGATTTATTGCTGTCTTGAGTTTGTGTCTGGAGTCAGCGTGATTTATTGCTGTCTTGAGTTTGTGTCTGGAGTCAGGGTGATTTATTGCTGTCTTGAATTTGTGTCTGGAGTCAGCGTGATTTATTGCTGTCTTGAGTTTGTGTCTGGAGTCAGCGTGATTTATTGCTGTCTTGAGTTTGTGTCTGGAGTCAGCGTGATTTATTGCTGTCTTTAGTTTGTGTCTGGAGTCAGCATGATTTATTGCTGTCTTGAGTTTGTGTCTGGAGTCAGCGTGATTTATTGCTGTCTTGAGTTTGTGTCTGGAGTCAGCGTGATTTATTGCTGTCTTGAGTTTGTGTCTGGAGTCAGCGTGATTTATTGCTGTCTTGAGTTTGTGTCTGGAGTCAGCATGATTTATTGCGGTCTTGAGTTTGTGTCTGGAGTCAGCGTGATTTATTGCTGTCTTGAGTTTGTGTCTGGAGTCAGCGTGATTTATTGCTGTCTTGAGTTTGTGTCTGGAGTCAGCGTGATTTATTGCTGTCTTTAGTTTGTGTCTGGAGTCAGCATGATTTATTGCTGCCATGAGTTTGTCTCAGAATTGTCAACTCTTGGGTTCCATTAATGTGATCGGTTAGACTAGATTTCTTGATGCTGTTGGTTACATTAGATTTCTTGATGCCGTCGGTTACATTAGATTTTTTTATTTTTTATGCTGTTGGTTACATCTGATTTCTTGATGCAGTCAGTTACATTAGATTTTTTTATGCTGTTGGTTACATCTGATTTCTTGATGCCGTCGGTTACATTATATTTCATGATGCAGTCAGTTACATTAGATTTTTTTATACTGTTGGTTACATCTGATTTCTTGATGCCGTCGGTTACATTAGATTTCTTGATGCCGTAGGTTACATTAGATTTCTTGATGTTGTCGGGTACATTAGATTTCTTGATGTTGTCGGGTACATTAGATTTCTTGATGTCCCAGCCTCTTGCTGGAGACGTTTGATCTTGTCCTTCCTAGCCAGTAGTGCAATACTAGGTATCTTATATGGACTGTTTCCTCCACAGCGACCCCGCACTTTGTTCACTAGTCTACACAGGGCTTTTAAATAAGGTCTTTTTTCTACTTTCTGTTATTGCCTGCCTACCCAATGCAGCATATTCATAATTCCACCTATATCTTGGAAGACTGTATTGCAGAAATCCTGCAGTGGTGTGGACTAACAACAGCCAGTTTGGCACACCTGATGCAGAGTAGATAGAATCAGCTTTTCACAACTGTTAGCATCAGACATGTGTAGCGGAGTAGATAGAATCAGCTTTTCACAACTGTTGACATCAGACATGGGTAGAACATCCTGTGGTAACAGCAGCACCTCATATAGGGTTGTTGCCTATCAGTGGGTTTAAGTGAAATCTTTTACCAGTGGGCAAGTGTTGCTGTACAACAATTATTCAACCAGTGGGCAAGTGTTGTTGTACAACAATTATTCAACCAGTGGGCAAGTGTTGTTGTACAACAATCATTCAACCAGTGGGCAAGTGTTGCTGTACAACAATCATTCAACCAGTGGGCAAGTGTTGCTGTACAACAATTATTCAACCAGTGGGCAAGTGTTGTTGTACAACAATCATTCAACCAGTGGGCAAGTGTTGCTGTACAACAATCATTCAACCAGTGGGCAAGTGTTGCTGTACAACAATCATTCAACCAGTGGGCAAGTGTTGCTGTACAACAATCATTCAACCAGTGGGCAAGTGTTGCTGTACAACAATCATTCAACCAGTGGGCAAGTGTTGCTGTACAACAATCATTCAGCCAGTGGGCAAGTGTTGCTGTACAACAATTACAGCACATGTTCTCAATCAACTGTTTTTAGTGTATGAAAATATTTGTTTTTTGTGTCTAATTGTTTATTTTGGTCATATTTTTAAACATTAAATGATGTACTTCTCAAACAAAAGAGCTTTTGTGGTTGTATTTTCTCAACTGTTTTACACCATTCTACAATATTCACCCCAAAGACTCTTCTCTGTGTCCTCCAAATGGGGGAGATGGGGAGTGTGCATAACATAGATCATAGCAAGCTCTGAGATCTGCCCTTGCTTCTTCATTCCCAGTTCACCTGATCAGACTGGTGGATCTATTTTTCTAATCAGACTAGTGGATCTATTCACCTGATCTGACTGGTGGATCTATTTTTCTAATCAGACTAGTGGATCTATTCACCTGATCTGACTGGTGGATCTATTTGACTGGTTGATCCATTCACCTGTTTGACTGGTCTCCACAGCAGCCTCAATGAAAGAGGGGGTGCTGTTGTTATGAATTAATCCTCAAGCTACCTGACAAGAGTAGCTGACCACTTACCAAGCCATGTATTTAGCTTGCTGCTGTCATATCACATTCACACTCACTAAATTATGAAGACACTTTTTGTTTTAATATTTTTTTGCCTACTTGAGTCCTACAAGCTCTAGCTCTGCAGACACTTTATCTGTTCCTTACGAGTGGAGCCCAGAACTTGTGTCACACCTGGAGATGGAGCCAAGAACTTGTGTCACACCTGGAGGTGGAGTCCAGAACTTGTGTCACACCTGGAGATGGAGCCCAGAACTTTACACCTGGAGATGGAGCCCAGAACTTGTGTCACACCCGGAGGTGGAGTCCAGAACTTGTGTCACACCTGGAGATGGAGCCCAGAACTTTACACCTGGAGATGGAGCCAAGAACTTGTGTCACACCCGGAGGTGGAGTCCAGAACTTGTGTCACACCTGGAGATGGAGCCCAGAACTTTACACCTGGAGATGGAGCCCAGAACTTGTGTCACACCCGGAGGTGGAGTCCAGAACTTGTGTCACACCTGGAGATGGAGCCCAGAACTTTACACCTGGAGATGGAGCCAAGAACTTGTGTCACACCCGGAGGTGGAGTCCAGAACTTGTGTCACACCTGGAGGTAGAGCCCAGAACTTGTGTCACTCCTGGAGGTGGAGTCCAGAAATTGTGTCACACCTGGAGGTAGAGCCCAGAACTTGTGTGACACCTGGAGGTGAAGCCCAGAAATTGTGTCACACCTGGTGGTGGAGTCCAGAACTTGTGTCACACCTGGAGATTGAGCCCAGAACTTGTATCACACCTGGAGGTGGAGCCCAGAACTTGTGTCACACTGGAGGTGGAGCCCAGAACTTGTGTCACACCTGGAGGAGGAGCCCAGAATTTGTTTCACACCTGGAGGTAGCGCCCAGAACTTGTGTGACACCTGGTGGTGGAGTCCAGAACTTGTGTCACACTGGAGGTGGAGTCCAGAACTTGTGTCACACATGGAGATGGAGCCCAGAAATTGTGTCACACCTGGAGGTGGAGCCCAGAATTTGTTTCACACCTGGAGGTAGCGCCCAGAACTTGTGTGACACCTGGTGGTGGAGTCCAGAACTTGTGTCACACTGGAGGTGGAGTCCAGAACTTGTGTCACACATGGAGATGGTGCCCAGAAATTGTGTCACACCTGGAGGTGGAGCCCAGAAATTGTGTGACACCTGGAGGTAGAGCCTAGAACTTGTGTGACACCTGGAGGTGGAGCCCAGAAATTGTGTGACACCTGGTGGTGGAGTCCAGAACTTGTGTCACACCTGGAGATGGAGCCCAGAACTTGTGTCACGACTGGAGATGGAGCCCAGAAATTGTGTCACACCTGGAGGTGGAGCCCAGAACTTGTGTCACACCTGGAGGTGGAGTCCAGAACTTGTGTGACACCTGGTGGTGGAGCCCAGAACTTGTGTCACACCTGGAGGTAGAGCCCAGAACTTGTGTCACATCTGGAGGTAGAGCCCAGAACTTGTGTCACACCTGAAGGTAGAGCCCAGAACTTGTGTCACACCTGGAGGTAGAGCCCAGAACTTGTGTCACACCTGGAGGTAGAGCCCAGAACTTGTGTCACACCTGGAGGGCCACAACCATCTCATTGATTTGGCAAGAAATCTTCTCCTGCCATGGTTTCCTATAGCTCGCCCAGTCCCATATTAACCCGCCTCTAATGCGCTCTAAAAGACAACATCCCATATTAACCCGCCTCTAATGCACTCTAAAAGACAACATCTCATATTAACCCGCCTCTAATTGACTCTAAAAGACAACATACCATATTAACCCACCTCTAATTCACTCTAAAAGACAACATACCATATTTACCCACCTCTAATTCAGTCTAAAAGACAGCATTGACAGCGTGTTTAGCTATCCTGGACACCTTCGATGTACGACCACCAGCGACAACTAGCAAATGGCAATGGGCTGTCGTGATGGCAGGGACGGCGTCCCACCAGCTGACCAAGACCTAGCAGTTCTACCTCCTCGTGGTCATCCCCGGTTACAGTCTGCGTCAGAACAGGCTGGCTAACAGAAGCTAGGATCGCCGTGTTCCCTGTAGTGATGGCTCTTACTGATATAGAAGACCCTGCCTGTATTGCAGTACCTCTGGGCTGGTCTAGTAGTTTCCCACCATAGCCTGGGACTAGACGAACTCCAACTTCTCCAGTAAGAGGCGGGAATGTCAAGAAAGCCATTACGGCCAGCAACATCAATAGGGCACCCGGCCCGCATCAACTCGTGGCATTACATCAACAACATCAAGACAGAAGTCCCCCAAGAAGTTAGAGATGTATTGCCAGCCAGTTACAAGATTCTTCTTAGAAAAACCTCATTGAATAGACTCGACCGACACAGTCGGGTAATTACATCCGATAGAAGCGGGAATTCCCATAGAAGTCTCAGAAGTTCCGATAGCAAGTCTGGGAATACCGTCATTCTTCCTCTTTTTTTCTCTTCTCACTGATACCTAAAAGGTGCCGTGGTTTATATCATTTGTCGTTCTTGAGCTGCTCGAACTGTCTGAATTAGTGATTTTCCTTTGTTGTTACATGTCACTATCACTGCATCTATCCATCTTCTTCTGGGTCTTCCTCTTGGTCTTTTTCCATGCATTCTCGAGAAGAACGCCCTTGATGGTGATTGATAAGGATTCATTCTGACCAGGTGGCCAAACCATTTAAGTTGTTGTTGTTCTATATATTCTTGGCAGGGTTTTGTTCCTACCATTTTTCTTATGGTTTCATTTGGTATTCTGTCTCTTCTTGTGTTGTTTGTTACTTTTCTCAAGCAACGCATCTCACGTGTATTGATCTTTCTTAAATGTGATTTAGAAAGGGTCCATGTTTGACTTTCATAGCTCAAAGTTGGTATGAAAATGCTATTTATCATTTGTTGTTTAGCTGGCATAGAAATGTTTGGATGTCTTAGCAGTGGTGAAAGCTGGTATGTGACAGCATTTGCTTTTTGTATTCTCATGTCAATTTCTCTGTCTAGTTTTCCATCTTCTATGAACATTGTGCCTAAATCATTGAATTCCTCTACTTGTTTTATTTCTTTATCCTTGATCTTAATGTTTAATGGGTGTCTTAATTTGCTTATTCTTATAGCCTCTGTGTTTGCTGTGTTAATTTTCATACTGTAGTTTGTGCAGCTTTTATCTAGAGATGTTATATGCTGTTGTAGCAGGTTTTCATCCTCATATATTTGGCATTGGTCATCTGCGAAGAGTAGCTCATTGATGTTGGAGTTTTCTACCTATGTTATTATTTGATTTGTCCTTATTGTTGGTTGTTTCCTGATTTATTTTGTCCATATATATGATGAAGATGAGTGGTGAGAGGACACATCCTTGTCTTACACCTGTTATAACCTGAAACCATTCTGACATACCTTCCATTGTTCTAACGGCACTTTGACTGATTTTATATAATGCCATTATATTATCTAGTAGTTGTCCTGCTATCCCGTAGGTTTCTAATGTTTGCCAAAGTTTGTTCCTGTCCACACGATCAAACGCTTTTTCCTTATCTATAAACACTATACTTAGGTTTCTGTCATATTCTATTGTTTTTTCACATAGTTGTCTCAATGTAAATATAGCATCAGTACAGCTTTTGCCTTTTCTGAATCCGAATTGATTATTACTTAATTGAATACCGTCGTTGAAGAAGACATATCAAACGGGTTTTCCCAATTCCCGTAACAATAGACAGACCCCGCCAGCTGGCGACTGGGGTTGGACTAGGCTACAATGAAACGACAACACGTCTACCTGCCGCTTCAAACGATAGATCCCGCCCACTTTAACGGGCTTTATGTTAGGTGTTGTGTCCAACCGTCATTGTGGTACGGGCCCGATGCCATGACGTAAGACTACGCCCATAAATGTCTGTCAACACACAGAGAGAGAGAGAGAGAGAGAGAGAGAGACAGACAGAGAGAGAGAAAGAGAAATGAAATTAATTAAAACTTCATCCCGTAACCTTGGAGGTCGGTGGGGCACCACTGACAGACTTTTTGTCAACATAGAGGTCGTTGGGGTACCACTGACAGACTTTTTGTCAACATAGAGGTCGTTGGGGTACCACTGACAGACTTTTTGTCAACATAGAGGTCGTTGGGGCACCACTGACAGACTTTTTGTCAACATAGAGGTCGTTGGGGCACCACTGACAGACTTTTTGTCAACATAGAGGTCGTTGGGGTACCACTGACAGACTTTATCAACCTGGAGGTCGTTGGGGCACCACTGACGGACTTTATCAACATTGGAGGTCGTTGGGGCACCAATGGCAGACTTTATCAACATTGGAGGTCGTTGGGGCACCACTGGCAGACTTTATCAACCTGGAGGTCGTTGGGGTACCACTGACAGACTTTATCAACATTGGAGGTCGTTGGGGCACCATTGACAGACTTTATCAACATTGGAGGTCGTTGGGGCACCACTGACAGACTTTATCAACCTGGAGGTCGTTGGGGTACCACTGACAGACTTTATCAACATTGGAGGTCGTTGGGGTACCACTGACAGACTTTATCAACATTGGAGGTCGTTGGGGCACCACTGGCAGACTTTATCAACATTGGAGGTCGTTGGGGCACCACTGACAGACTTTATCAACCTGGAGGTCGTTGGGGTACCACTGACAGACTTTATCAACATTGGAGGTCGTTGGGGTACCACTGACAGACTTTATCAACATTGGAGGTCGTTGGGGCACCACTGACAGACTTTATCAACATTGGAGGTCGTTGGGGCACCAATGGCAGACTTTATCAACATTGGAGGTCGTTGGGGCACCACTGACAGATTTTATCAACATTGGAGGTCGTTGGGGTACCACTGACAGACTTTATCAACATTGGAGGTCGTTGGGGCACCATTGACAGACTTTATCAACCTGGAGGTCGTTTGGGCACCAATGGCAGACTTTATCAACTTGGAGGTCATTGGGGCACCACTGACAGACTTTATCAACCTGGAGGTCGTTGGGGCACCACTGGCAGACTTTATCAACCTGGAGGTCGTTGGGGCACCACTGGCAGACTTTATCAACCTGGAGGTCGTTGGGGCACCACTGGCAGACTTTGTCAACCTGGAGGTCGTTGGGGCACCACTGGCAGACTTTGTCAACCTGGAGGTCGTTGGGGCACCACTGGCAGACTTTGTCAACCTGGAGGTCGTTGGGGCACCGCATACATCCTTTATTAACCTGGGGATCGGTGAGGCACCACTGACAGACTTTATCAACCTGGAGGTCGTTGGGGCACCACATACATCCTTTATTAACCTGGGGATCGGTGAGGCACCACTGACAGACTTTATCAACCTGGAGGTCGTTGGGGCACCACTGGCAGACTTTGTCAACCTGGAGGTCGTTGGGGCACCACTGGCAGACTTTGTCAACCTGGAGGTCGTTGGGGCACCACTGGCAGACTTTGTCAACCTGGAGGTCGTTGGGGCACCACTGGCAGACTTTGTCAACCTGGAGGTCGTTGGGGCACCACATACATCCTTTATTAACCTGGGGATCGGTGAGGCACCACTGACAGACTTTATCAACCTGGAGGTCGTTGGGGCACCACTGACAGACTTTGTCAACCTGGAGGTCGTTGGAGCACCACAGACAGACTTTATCAACCTGGAGATTTCCCATTTGCCTCTATCTTCAGTCATTTTTGGGGACTAGAAATGTCGAGGTCTTTCCATTCGTTGATGTTATCTTCTCATCTTTTTCTCTACCTACTTCACCGTCTCCCTCCCTTCACATTGCCTTATAGAATGGTCGTTGCTAGGCAAGACGATCGAGACACGTGACCAAACCATTTCATTTTGCGTTTCTTCTAAATAGTCAAAAAGATCATCGACAGATGCAAGATCAGCACTCCAGGCACTACAATCCAGAAAGCTGCCACATCTGTAGACCTTATTGAATGAACTCTGCAAGCACCACAGGTTTGCCCTGCAGTGGATCCCATCTCACTGTGGAATACCAGGAAACGAGAGAGCAGATTAGCTGGCAAAGGAAGGCGCAACAAGCACACAACGAGATGCCCCAGTTGCATACCATCATAAGAAACAGTTAATCAATTAGTGCACTACAATGCTCATATCAGAATACCTTTCATAATATGAATAGATATGAATAAGTTATCATTATACGTTTCAGAATAGGACACAATCGACTCCACAGTCACATGTATACAAAATTCAAGATCGGCACCTCAACTACTTGTACATGTGGACAGGCGCCCCAGACTGCTGAACACATACTTCAAGACTGCACTGAATATAGTAGACTGAGGAAAATCCATTGGCCCATAGATACAACACTACAGACAAAACTATATGGGCCACTGCAAGAATTAAAAAAGAGAGTAACATTTATCTAGGAAACGACATGGCAAATATAGACAATACTTCAGGCGAATGAAAGATCATCATCATCATTGAGTGCCGTCTCCGCAACGAAGGTTGGCTACCATGGAGCGCCATTTTGCTCTATCTCTTGCTTTGATGGTGCAGGTTGTCATCGGTTGATTTGTCCATCTTTTGATGTTACTCGTCCATGTTAATCTTGGTCTGCCTCTGCCTCTTTTACCTTGTATTTTCCCTTCCAGGATCACTTTCAGTAGGCTGTTGTGTCTTTTAACATGGCCTAAGAATCGCATTTGTCTTGTTCTAATTGTGTTCAGAAGTTCTCTTTTCATTTTTAGTTGTTTTAAGACTTTGTCGTTTGTTTTCTTTTCCTTCCATCCAATTCTACCTATTCTTCTATATATCCAAATGAAAGATAGATAGATAAAAAAAGATAATTATATGTTCCGATTACTTGTTTATCTTTTAGTGAACTTTTTTTCATGTGTAACATAATCTAAGTTAAGTAAGAGAAGCTTTAAAATCATAAGAAAGAGACAGTCTACATTTATTGGGTATGTCACACGAAAAGAAGGCTTTGAGAATACTATAAAAACAGGCAGAATGAGTTGGAAGAAGAGCAGAGGAAAAACAAGAGAAAAAATATTGAACAGCTTATCCAAATGGCATAATAAATATCACTGACTGAAATTATGACACGCATGAAGGACTGAGAGATGGGGAGAGAGATGATCGCCTACGCCAACCGGCATGGCTCCTGATGATGAAGAAATGCCCAAAACTTTGTGGTAGCATGATTAACTTGGATCAGCGCCGATATTAGAAAAAGCATGTCAACAATAAGATAAAATAAACATAAGAAGTGTTGATGCAACACAGACTTAAATATCAAACGGATGCAATGTTCGTTGTTTATATATAAAAAGTAAAAAAAGTAAAGTACCCCCGTCACGCCAAGTGGCGTATAGGGAATATGGTGTTAGTGACCATAAATTTTACAGACCTTCGGCACATGATTTTTGGGGTAATGTGATCGGTATTACGCCCGCGCCGCTTGACTTTCCCAGAAAAAAATCCGGTACCCATTAAAGGCTGGGTGAACCCAAAATCCGTCGGTTGGTATCGAACCCTACCCCTTGTCCTTTGTAGTCCAGTTCACTAACCACTGAGCAATTGCGGCTTCCCGTTGTTTATATATAACATTTATTATTTCGAATTCTCCCAACGAGTATAGCTACTCTTCCTCTTACGTCTCAAACGGTGTTAACTGGACTACCTTTAGTTGTGTCCTAGTAAGTTCCGATGTCTACTCCCTAACTGGACTACCTTTAGTTGTGTCCTAGTAAATTCCGATGTCTACTCCCTTCGCCCCAACACTATCGACTTTCATCATATCAGAACGAAGATGCACCACAGAAATAAAAAGCAGAATAGCTCAGGCCAAAATAGCATTTCAGAAAGTGAAAAATATCCGATGCAATAAATCTATGTCAATAGAAGTGAGAAAGAGAGTTTTAGGGTGCTATATAGAGTCAATTCAGACCTATGGAAGTGAAATATGGTCAGGAAACAAATAAATGGAAAAACGATTGGAGGTCAAAGAGATGGATTTCTCAGAAGAATGTTGAAAGTTCTCTACACAGCTAAAAAGACCAACAAAGAAATTATCAAAGAGGCCAACACAAAAAAGGAGCTCCAAAGAAACATCAGAAAGAAACAATCACAATTGTTCGATCACATCATGAGAAGAGGAAAGTTAGAAAACTTGGTTACAACTGGCAAAATAAAAGGATAGAGAGATCGCGGACGACAAAGGAAGAAAATACTGGATAGCTTGGTGTCATGGCATGGAAAACAGTCAACAACAGAACTGATACGAAGTACAATGGATAGAAGATTGTGGAGGGACATGATCGCCTACACCAACTGGTATGGCACATGATGATGATGATGATGATGAAGTCGGATTTGTTGGGCCGAAGGACGCAGGTGCTGCAATTTACCTGAGATCTCCACACAGCGTGACTTGTGTTCATTGAATGTCTTTGTGATAATGGATGAGAAAATTAGGTAATGTTTGCACGAAAGAGTACAAACATCGTTAGTCCTGTCTGGTATGTGTCAGGAGACAAATAATAATAATAAATCTCTCTCTCTCTCTCTCTCTCTCTCTCTGTGTGTGTGTGTGTGTGTGTGTGTGGGTGTGTGTGTGTGTGTGTGTGTGTGTGTGTGTGTGTGTGTGGGTGTGTGTGTTTGCGATCAGGACTTAATCAGAGTAGGACTCCAGACTCTCACACGAAGACAGCTGTCTGTTTAAGCCTGTTAGATCCACTCCGCTTCAATACCTGTTAAAACGTTGCACTGTGTTCTGCGCCAGTGGGCCAGTGCATCCGATTTCAGCCAGCATTTTGTTCAGGTTTGCTTTCCTTAGCCTTTGATTGTCCCCAGTCTTCCTGCAAGGCAGCAGATGATCTTTTCTGTAGGGGGATTCTGCCCTTAGATGGTCGACCCTCCCAGGTTTACGAGCACCATCTGCCCGAGTCACTAGATAATAAATGAATATTATTATAGAGGGAAACTTCCGAGGCGATAATCAGCGAACCAATTCAGAGGAAGAGGTATGTTTACAGCACTCGGAAAAAATGACAAATAATCATCATCATCATCATTGAGTGCCGTCTCCGCAACGAAGGTTGGCTACCATGGAGCGCCATTTTGCTCTATCTCTTGCTTTGATGGTGCAGGTTGTCATCGGTAGATTTGTCCATCTTTTGATGTTACTCGTCCATGTTAATCTTGGTCTGCCTCTGCCTCTTTTACCTTGTATTTTCCCCTCCAGGATCACTTTCAGTAGGCTGTTGTGTCTTTTAACATGGCCTAAGAATCTTTCCTCCGACATAAGTTCGAATTTCTCCGACTCTCCATGGCTTCCTCTGGACTAGTACGTGATGAGGCTCCAATCTCTTTCACGGCGAAAAATAATCAACAACAGAAAAAAATATGGACCAAAGCAGGATTGAACCCGTTTTCATGCCGTTTCGAACTCGTTTGGCTTTTCGTGGCAAGGCGCTGTGCCACTGAGTACGGGTTCGATCCTGCTTTGGTCCATATTTTTTTCTGTTGTTGATTATTTGTCAAATTTTTCCGAGTGCTGTAAACATACCTCTTCCTCTGAATTGATTCGCTGGTCTGTGTCAGCGAGCGATGTGGGTCAGCTGCAAGTTTCTTTCCACAACTAAGTGTGCCACGATCGCTGTTGTTGGCTCGTGATATCGGATGCTTAATTTCTGTGATATTCTCATCTTTCCAGACTTCTAGTTCCCCAAGGCTAGATACCTGTCCGTTGTTGGCGACGAATACCACCCACTTCATCCAGTTGTTGGGTTAGTCTGCCAGTACGACTGTTGGGTTAGTCTGCCAATAACGACTGTTGGGTTATTCTGCCAGTACGACTGTTGGGTTAGTCTGCCAGTACGACTGTTGGGTAAGTCTGCCAGTACGACTGTTGGGTTAGTCTGCCAATAACGACTGTTGGGTTATTCTGCCAGTACGACTGTTGGGTTAGTCTGCCAGTACGACTGTTGGGTTAGTCTGCCAGTACGACTGTTGGGTTAATCTGCCTGTGCTACTGTTGGGTTAGTCTGCCAGTACGACTGTTGGGTTAATCTGCCTGTGCTACTGTTGGGTTAGTCTGCCAGTACGACTGTTGGGTTAGTCTGCCAGTACGACTGTTGGGTTAATCTGCCAGTACGACTGTTGGGTTATTCTGCCAGTACGACTGTTGGGTTAGTCTGCCAATACGACTGTTGGGTTATTCTGCCAATACGACTGTTGGGTTATTCTGCCAGTACGATTGTTGGGTTATTCTTCCAGTACGACTGTTGGGTTATTCTTCCAGTACGACTGTTGGGTTAGTCTGCCAGTACGACTGTTGGGTTATTCTTCCAGTACGACTGTTGGGTTATTCTTCCAGTACGACTGTTGGGTTATTCTTCCAGTACGACTGTTGGGTTATTCTTCCAGTACGACTGTTGGGTTAGTCTGCCAGTACGACTGTTGGGTTAGTCTGCCAGTACGACTGTTGGGTTAGTCTGCCAGTACGACTGTTGGGTTAGTCTGCCAGTACGACTGTTGGGTTAGTCTTCCAGTACGACTGTTGGGTTATTCTTCCAGTACGACTGTTGGGTTAGTCTGCCAGTACGACTGTTGGGTTAGTCTGCCAGTACGACTGTTGGGTTATTCTTCCAGTACGACTGTTGGGTTATTCTTCCAGTACGACTGTTGGGTTAGTCTACCAGTACGACTGTTGGGTTATTCTTCCAGTACGACTGTTGGGTTATTCTTCCAGTACGACTGTTGGGTTATTCTTCCAGTACGACTGTTGGGTTATTCTGCCAGTACGACTGTTGGGTTAGTCTGCCAGTACGACTGTTGGGTTAGTCTACCAGTACGACTGTTTGGTTATTCTTCCAGTACGACTGTTGGGTTATTCTTCCAGTACGACTGTTGGGTTTATTCTGCCAGTACGATTGTTGGGTTATTCTTCCAGTACGACTGTTGGGTTATTCTTCCAGTATGACTGTTGGGTTATTCTGCCAGTACGACTGTTGGGTTTATTCTGCCAGTACGATTGTTGGGTTATTCTTCCAGTACGATTGTTGGGTTATTCTTCCAGTACGACTGTTGGGTTATTCTGCCAGTACGATTGTTGGGTTATTCTTCCAGTACGACTGTTGGGTTATTCTTCCAGTACAACTGTTGGGTTAGTCTGCCAGTACAACTGTTGGGTTAGTCTGCCAGTACAACTGTTGGGTTAGTCTGCCAGTACAACTGTTGGGTTAGTCTGCCAGTACAACTGTTTGGCTAGTCTGCCAGTACGACTGTTGGGTTAGTCTGCCAATACGACTGTTGGGTTAATCTGCCAGTACGACTGTTGGGTTATTCTGCCAGTACGACTGTTGGGTTAGTCTGCCAATACGACTGTTGGGTTATTCTGCCAATACGACTGTTGGGTTATTCTTCCAGTACGACTGTTGGGTTATTCTTCCAGTACGACTGTTGGGTTATTCTTCCAGTACGACTGTTGGGTTAGTCTGCCAGTACGACTGTTGGGTTAGTCTGCCAGTACGACTGTTGGGTTAGTCTGCCAGTACGACTGTTGGGTTAGTCTGCCAGTACGACTGTTGGGTTAGTCTTCCAGTACGACTGTTGGGTTATTCTTCCAGTACGACTGTTGGGTTAGTCTGCCAGTACGACTGTTGGGTTAGTCTGCCAGTACGACTGTTGGGTTATTCTTCCAGTACGACTGTTGGGTTATTCTTCCAGTACGACTGTTGGGTTAGTCTGCCAGTACGACTGTTGGGTTATTCTTCCAGTACGACTGTTGGGTTATTCTTCCAGTACGACTGTTGGGTTATTCTTCCAGTACGACTGTTGGGTTATTCTGCCAGTACGACTGTTGGGTTAGTCTGCCAGTACGACTGTTGGGTTAGTCTACCAGTACGACTGTTGGGTTATTCTTCCAGTACGACTGTTGGGTTATTCTTCCAGTACGACTGTTGGGTTTATTCTGCCAGTACGATTGTTGGGTTATTCTTCCAGTACGACTGTTGGGTTATTCTTCTAGTACGACTGTTGGGTTATTCTGCCAGTACGACTGTTGGGTTATTCTGCCAGTACGATTGTTGGGTTATTCTTCCAGTACGACTGTTGGGTTATTCTTCCAGTACGACTGTTGGGTTATTCTGCCAGTACGATTGTTGGGTTATTCTTCCAGTACGACTGTTGGGTTATTCTTCCAGTACAACTGTTGGGTTAGTCTGCCAGTACAACTGTTGGGTTAGTCTGCCAGTACAACTGTTGGGTTAGTCTGCCAGTACAACTGTTGGGTTAGTCTGCCAGTACAACTGTTTGGCTAGTCTGCCAGTACAACTGTTGGGTTAGCCTGCCAGTACAACTGTTGGGTTAGTCTGTCAGTACAACTGTTGGGTTAGTCTGCCAGTACAACTGTTGGGTTAGTCTGCCAGTACAACTGTTGGGTTAGTCTGCCAGTACAACCGTTGGGTTAGTCTGCCAGTACAACCGTTGAGTTAGTCTGCCAGTACAACTGTTGGGTTAGTCTGCCAGTACAACTGTTGAGTTAGTCTGCCAGTACAACTGTTGGGTTAGTCTGCCAGTACAACTGTTGGGTTAGTCTGCCAGTACAATTGTTGGGTTAGTATGTCAGTACAACTGTTGAGTTAGTCTGCCAGTACAACTGTTGGGTTAGTCTGCCAGTACAACCGTTGGGTTAGTCTGCCAGTACAACCGTTGGGTTAGTCTGCCAGTACAACTGTTGGGTTAGTCTGCCAGTACAACTGTTGGGTTAGTCTGCCAGTACAACTGTTGCGTTAGTCTGCCAATACAATTGTTGGGTTAGTCTGCCAGTTCAACTGTTGGGTTAGTCTGCCAGTACAACTGTTGGGTTAGTCTGCCAGTACAACTGTTGGATTAGTCTGCCAGTACAACTGTTGGGTTAGTCTGCCAGTACAACTGTTGGGTTAGTCTGCCAGTACAACTGTTGGGTTAGTCTGCCAGTACAACTGTTGGGTTAGTCTGCCAGTACGACTGTTGGGTTAGTCTGCCAGTTCAACTGTTGGGTTAGTCTGCCAGTTCAACTGTTGGGTTAGTCTGCCAGTACAACTGTTGGATTAGTCTGCCAGTACAACTGTTGGGTTAGTCTGCCAGTACAACTGTTGGGTTAGTCTGCCAGTACGACTGTTGGGTTAGTCTGCCAGTACAACTGTTGGGTTAGTCTGCCAGTACAACTGTTGGGTTAGTCTGCCAGTACAACTGTTGGGTTAGTCTGCCAGTACGACTGTTGAGCCTGCTGCGGAACCGAAACAATCTATGACAGTGTGTACATGCAACAACTGATGCCGCTAGCGAGCAATCATCTAGAACAGTGTAGACATGCAACAACTGGTGCCGCTAGCGAGCAACCATCTAGGACAGTGTATACATGCAACAACTGATGCCGCTAGCGAGCAATCATCTAGAAGAGTGTATGCATGCAACAACTGATGCCGCTAGCGAGCAATCATCTAGAACAGTGTATACATGCAACAACTGATGCCGCTAGCGAGCAATCATCTAGAACAGTGTAGACATGCAACAACTGATGCCGCTAGCGAGCAACCATCTAGAACAGTGTATACATGCAACAACTGACGCCGCTAGGGAGCAACCATCTAGGACAGTGTAGACATGCAACAACTGATGCCGCTAGCGAGCAATCATCTAGAACAGTGTATACATGCAACAACTGATGCCGCTAACGAGCAAATATCTAGAACAGTGTATACATGCAACAACTGATGCCGCTAGCGAGCAATCATCTAGAACAGTGTATACATGCAACAACTGATGCCGCTAACGAGCAAATATCTAGAACAGTGTATACATGCAACAACTGATGCCGCTAGCGAGCAATCATCTAGAACAGTGTATACATGCAACAACTGATGCCGCTAACGAGCAATCATCTAGAACAGTGTATACATGCAACAACTGATGCCGCTAACGAGCAATCATCTAGAACAGTGTATACATGCAACAACTGATGCCGCTAGCGAGCAATCATCTAGAACAGTGTATACATGCAACAACTGATGCCGCTAACGAGCAATCATCTAGAACAGTGTATACATGCAACAACTGATGCCGCTAGCGAGCAATCATCTAGAACCGTGTATACATGCAACAACTGATGCCGCTAGCGAGCAATCATCTAGAACAGTGTAGACATGCAACAACTGATGCCGCTAGCGAGCAATCATCTAGAACAGTGTAGACATGCGACAACTGATGCCGCTAGCGAGCAATCATCTAGAACAGAGTAGACATGCGACAACCGATGCCACTAACGAGCAATCATCTAGAACAATGTAGACATGCAACAACTGATGGCACTGACGAGCAACCATCTAGGACAGTGTAAACATGCAACAACTGATGGCACTGATGAGCAATCATCTAGAACAGTGTAAACATGCAACAACTGATGGCACTGACGAGCAATCATCTAGAACAGTGTATACATGCAACAACTGATGCCGCTAACGAGCAAATATCTAGAACAGTGTATACATGCAACAACTGATGCCGCTAGCGAGCAATCATCTACAACAGTGTATACATGCAACAACTGATGCCGCTAACGAGCAATCATCTAGAACAGTGTATACATGCAACAACTGATGCCGCTAACGAGCAATCATCTAGAACAGTGTAGACATGCAACAACTGATGCCGCTAGCGAGCAATCATCTAGAACAGTGTAGACATGCAACAACTGATGTCGCTAGCGAGCAACCATCTAGAACAGTGTATACATGCAACAACTGATGCCGCTAGCGAGCAACCATCTAGGACAGTGTAGACATGCAACAACTGATGCCGCTAGCGAGCAATCATCTAGAACAGTGTATACATGCAACAACTGATGCCGCTAACGAGCAAATATCTAGAACAGTGTATACATGCAACAACTGATGCCGCTAGCGAGCAATCATCTAGAACAGTGTATACATGCAACAACTGATGCCGCTAACGAGCAATCATCTAGAACAGTGTATACATGCAACAACTGATGCCGCTAACGAGCAATCATCTAGAACAGTGTATACATGCAACAACTGATGCCGCTAGCGAGCAGTCATCTAGAACAGTGTAGACATGCAACAACTGATGCCGCTAGCGAGCAATCATCTAGAACAGTGTAGACATGCGACAACTGATGCCACTAGCGAGCAATCATCTAGAACAGAGTAGACATGCGACAACCGATGCCACTAACGAGCAATCATCTAGAACAATGTAGACATGCAACAACTGATGGCACTGACGAGCAACCATCTAGGACAGTGTAAACATGCAACAACTGATGGCACTGACGAGCAATCATCTAGAACAGTGTAAACATGCAACAACTGATGGCACTGACGAGCAATCATCTAGAACAGTGTATACATGCAACAACTGATGCCGCTAACGAGCAAATATCTAGAACAGTGTATACATGCAACAACTGATGCCGCTAGCGAGCAATCATCTACAACAGTGTATACATGCAACAACTGATGCCGCTAACGAGCAATCATCTAGAACAGTGTATACATGCAACAACTGATGCCGCTAACGAGCAATCATCTAGAACAGTGTATACATGCAACAACTGATGCCGCTAGCGAGCAATCATCTAGAACAGTGTATACATGCAACAACTGATGCCGCTAGCGAGCAATCATCTAGAACAGAGTAGACATGCGACAACCGATGCCACTAACGAGCAATCATCTAGAACAATGTAGACATGCAACAACTGATGGCACTGACGAGCAACCATCTAGGACAGTGTAAACATGCAACAACTGATGGCACTGACGAGCAATCATCTCGAACAGTGTAAACATGCAACAACTGATGGCACTGACGAGCAATCATCTAGAACAGTGTAAACATGCAACAACTGATGGCACTGACGAGCAACCATCTAGGACAGTGTAAACATGCAACAACTGATGGCACTAACGAGCAACCATCTAGGACAGTGTAAACATGCAACAACTGATGGCACTAACGAGCAACCATCTAGGACAGTGTAAACATGCAACAACTGATGCCACTGACGAGGAATCACATCCTTTTCCTTCTCCGTTGTTCAAATGCTGCTCCACCAAAGTTAAAGGCTGATCGTTGACTGCTGAAATGGAGACCTTTCACTTAAGGCGCTATATCGAGGAGTAGAGGTTTGATCCTACTTCGAGCTGTCTATTGCTCTAAGTGTTTGTCCTTTGTGAATTATTCCTAGTGGTGTAAACATACCCGTGTCTTTATTTATTTTTTTAATGGACTGGGGTAATGGTACATGTTGTTGTAGAAAAATAAGACATTGTTTTAAATAACCAGCTTGTGTAGTCAACTGTTGCCATATTGATTCTACTAGATAGATCTTATGTTTCTGTCCAAATTATAAATCTTATGTTTCTGTCCAAATCATAAATCTTATGTTTCTGTCCAAATTATAAATCTTATGTTTCTGTCTAAATTATAAATCTTATGTTTCTGTCCAAATTATAAATCTTATGTTTCTGTCCAAATCATAAATCTTATGTTTCTGTCCAAATTATAAATCTTATGTTTCTGTCTAAATTATAAATCTTATGTTTCTGTCCAAATCATAAATCTTATGTTTCTGTCCAAATTATAAATCTTATGTTTCTGTCCAAATCATAAATCTTATGTTTCTGTCCAAATCATAAATCTTATGTTTCTGTCCAAATTATAAATCTTATGTTTGTGTCCAAATTAGGAATCTCATGTTCCACTTTGTTGTTATTTCTTAGACTCCATCTAGAATGTTCTTTTATTGAATTGATTGGACCCAACAGGATGTAATAATTCCAGGAGGACGGTGTTTACGGTCTTAGCACATCTGGGAGGTGTGTGAAGCAAAACTCGTAATCTAGATTACCTCTTTTGTGGTCCCAGTCTCTGCAGACCTCCCATTTATCCAGATTTTGCGGTTCGCCCACTGCGATGACAGAAGACCGCGGCTATTCCTGCCACAGATGGGCGGGGACCAAGTTGTCGGCATAAATTAGGAACCAATTCAAGCCCGATTTGGTTTCAAGCACTGATGAGCTCAGGCCGGCGACGACGCTGTCCAACATGGCTGGAGGGCGAACATCCAATCTCCGTCTACACTCCCAAAGGCGACTGGAGATAACAATCAGGAGGCTAACAATGCCACATGAGGGTGACGGCCAGTGCAAAGTCAGCCCGAATGAAAGAAGGCAATCATCGAGAAGTCTTTTCACTTTTCTTGTGGCCGTCTGAGCCATGGCGATATGTTGTTACAGGACTTGAAGAGGGAGGATATGTTGTCGAGGGGGGCTTTAGGAGGGTGCTGTCCTAGGATGAGAAGAGATGAAGTTAATTGGTCTCCGTATATGAGAGGTTAGTGTAGGGGGAGGTTGTTGGTATACACGACAGGGCAAGTACAGACACACAGACTGCTGAAATAAATGACAACATTTTAACTCTTCAAATCTTTCCCGGGTACATTTATTCTCAAACATTTGGTACGGGTTAATGCAGGTCGAAGTAATTGATAGCATCAGACCTGAAGTTGTCCGCGACTCATAGCTGATGGATCGGTGAACCAGTGCCATCAAGACCCTACTCCACCTCTTCGCGGTGCCTCTAGTGGCAGACTAACTAGTCTAGTCTGGTCAAGTGAGTGGGGATTGAGAAGGATGGAAACCCGGGTCTCAAAAATTGTTGTGCTGAAGTCGGATATTTGCGCCGAAAGGCGCAAATATCACAGTTCTACTGCAAACCACGACAACGCAGACACGCCCATCCTTTTAAGGGCGGACGACGAAGAGGCGTATTCCTTGAGTCATTGAGTGAACGTCAGCAGGTAGTAAGGGGCAATAAGTCATACTTCTTCCACTAACAAAATATATGAGTGGTCAAAAGTAATTGTTGTTGATGTTCATGTTGTTGTTGTTGATGCTGCTTCCATTTGTTTGCCGCGTAAGTTGTTGGTTCGATGGTCGAGATTAAGTTCCTCTCTCTTTACTTGAAGACGGTGTCCTTTTGTTGTCACGTCACCTATGTGGTCTAGACTAGAGTTCGAGTCCTTAGGAAGATATATTTTGAACACAGATTCGCTAATGAGGGAGGGAGATTACCACAAGAGAACAATCCACTCAGTTATAATGAAGCCAAATCCATCCTCAAAGGTCAGTACCATGAAAAATGGCAACGAGAACACCCAAAGCATAACGAGAGGGACGGATACCACCAACTATCAAGGAGGGATCAAATCATCATACTTCGCCTACACACTGGCCACAATAGAATGAGGAATCACATGTTCACCAAATTCAAAATAAGAACAACCAGCCTATGCCACTGTACACTGGACAATATGACTACAAAACATGTTCTACAGGATTGCCCCCAGTACACAGACCTGAGAAGAGCAACGTGGTCCACGCCCACCTCCCTGGAAGAGAAACTAAATGGGACAATCTAATCGCTTAAACAGACAGCTGACTTCATGAGAGAGTCTGGAATCCTACTTTGATTGAATCTTGATAGCAGAGAGAGAGAGAGAGAACACAGATTCTAGTTTACCAAAGCTGTGTACCTAGCAGGGAATAATAGAACAAAGAAGTATGTGTTAGCACTCGGAAAAATTGACAGACAAACAACAACAGAAAAAAACGAAGAACAATATATGGTCCGAAGCGGGATCGAACCCGTACTCCCTGGCACCGCGCCTTGCCACGAGAAGCCGAACGCTTGGCACACTGCCACACAGCTAACTAAAAAATTAGCTGTTGTAGCAGTGTCTTACACGAATGCGTTCTCAATGACTATAGCATAGGGTAACGATCACAGACCGGAAATAAATTGTATATTTGTACTTTCCTATTAATGCAAGTATCTCCCAGTAGGGCTGAATACTTGTGTTGCAGACAAACATTTATTGGACGAGATTGAACGAATAGTAGTTTCCAGTGGTTATATACTGGATACAAATAATAATAATAAATAAATATTATTATATAGAGAACTTCCGAGGCGATAATAGGGAATAATAGAACAAAGAAGTATGTGTTAGCACTCGGAAAAATTGACAGACAAACAACAACAGAAAAAAACAAAGAACAATATATGGTCCGAAGCGGGATCGAACCCGTACTCCCAGTAGGGCTGAATACATTCACTCTTCAATGCGGATCAGAAACTTGGACTATCTGTGTAGGACAGGAGAAGAGCTGAAATGCTTTCATGTGCGAAACCTTCGCAAGATAATGAACATCAAATGGCAGGACAAAGTAACTAACTCTAATGTCTGACAATGAGTCAAATTCCCATCCATCATGGCAGGACAAAGTAACTAACTCTAATGTCTGACAATGAGTCAATCTCCCATCCATCATGGCAGGACAAAGTAACTAACTCTAATGTCTGACAATGAGTCAAATTCCCATCCATCATGGCAGGACAAAGTAACTAACTCTAATGTCTGACAATGAGTCAAATTCCCATCCATCATGGCAGGACAAAGTAACTAACTCTAATGTCTTACAATGAGTCAAATTCCCATCCATCATGGCAGGACAAAGCAACTAACTCTAATGTCTGACAATGAGTCAAATTCCCATCCATCATGGCAGGACAAAGTAACTAACTCTAATGTCTGACAATGAGTCAAATTCCCATCCATCATGGCAGGACAAAGTAACTAACTCTAATGTCTTACAATGAGTCAAATTCCCATCCATCATGGCAGGACAAAGTAACTAACTCTAATGTCTTACAATGAGTCAAATTCCCATCCATCATGGCAGGACAAAGTAACTAACTCTAATGTCTGACAATGAGTCAAATTCCCATCCATCATGGCAGGACAAAGTAACTAACTCTAATGTCTTACAATGAGTCAAATTCCCATCCATCATGGCAGGACAAAGTAACTAACTCTAATGTCTGACAATGAGTCAAATTCCCATCCATCATGGCAGGACAAAGTAACTAACTCTAATGTCTGACAATGAGTCAAATTCCAATCCATCATGGCAGGACAAAGTAACTAACTCTAATGTCTGACAATGAGTCAAATTCCCATCCATCATGGCAGGACAAAGTAACTAACTCTAATGACTTACAATGAGTCAAATTCCTATCCATCATGACAACACTTGGGAGTCGTATACTAAGATGGCGGGGTCATGTAAGAAGAATGGCAAATATTCGTATTCACAAACAAATATTGTATGGCGAACTTCAAACAGACCAAAGGCCAGACCAGCGCTGAGATATAAGGATGTTTTCCAGGCTTCATTGAGTGAATTCTCTATCAGTGAAAGAGACTGGGAAAGTATGGCACCAGATAGTAGCACACAGAGAACACAAACATAATAAAACGACAATATTCAGGAAAGAGTTCATGTCAAATTCAGAAGACAAAAGACGCAGGAGAAAGGAAACGAGACCAGGCACCACGAATATATCTTGTTCATTCTGCGGTCGAATTTATTTATCCAAAATTGGCAGATTCAGCCACGAGAGAAGTTGTTCAACAAAACAACTTCTAGCATAAAACATTAATATTTTACCGGACTACTGACCTATCATGATTTGCTAGATTCAGACCTTCTTCAAGAAAGGTCATAACAAACAAAAAGGGAACATCTATTACAGGGAATTCTCATTGATGTTTTTCTCGCTGAAATTGAAGCTATCGATGAATCTGCAATGGTTCACTCTAATTGATTGGTTTGTTAGGGTTCAAATAAATAGCCGTGTACTGACAATAATAGGAGGATACGGGTGTTTGTTAACATTGAAAGCAATAGACAGTCTTGTCTAGTACAGGGATACGGGTGTTTGTTAACATTGGAAGCAATAGACAGTCTTGTATAGTACAGGGATACGGGTGTTTGATAACATTGGGAGCAGTAGACAGTCATGTCTAGTACAGGGATACGGGTGTCTGATAACATTGGGAGCAATAGACAGTCATGCCTAGTACAGGGATACGGGTGTCTGATAACATTGGGAGCAATAGACAGTCATGCCTAGTACAGGGATACGGGTGTCTGATAACATTGGGAGCAATAGACAGTCATGTCTAGTACCGGAATACGGGTGTTTGTTAACATTGAGAGCAATAGGCAGTCATGTCTAGTACCGGAATACGGGTGTTTGTTAACATTGGGAGCAATAGACAGTCTTGTATAGTACAGGGATACGGGTGTTTGTTAACATTGGGAGCAATAGACAGGCTTGTATAGTACAGGGATACGGGTGTTTGATAACATTGGGAGCAATAGACAGTCATGTCTAGTACAGGGATACGTGTGTTTGTTAACATTGGGAGCAATAGACAGTCTTGTATAGTACAGGGATACGGGTGCCTGATAACATTGGGAGCAATAGACAGTCATGTCTAGTACAGGGATACGGGTGTCTGATAACATTGGGAGCAATAGACAGTCTTGTCTAGTACAGTGATACGGGTGTTTGTTAACATTGGGCGCAATAGACAGTCTTGTATAGTACAGGGATACGGTTGTTTGTTAACATTGGGAGCAATAGACAGTCTTGTATAGTACCGGGATACGGGTGTTTGTTAACATTGGGAGCAATAGACAGTCATGTCTAGTACAGGGATACGTGTGTTTGTTAACATTAGGAGCAATAGACAGTCTTGTATAGTACAGGGATACGGGTGTTTGATAACATTGGAAGCAATAGACAGTCTTAAATAGTACAGGAATACGGGTGTTTGATAACATTGGGAGCAATAGACAGTCTTGTATAGTACAGGGATACGTGTGTTTGATAACATTGGAAGCAATAGACAGTCTTGTATAATACAGGAATACGGGTGTTTGATAACATTGGGAGCAATAGACAGTCTTGTATAGTACAGGGATACGGGTGTTTGATAACATTGGGAGCAATAGACAGTCTTATATAGCACAGGGATACGGGTGTTTGATAACATTGGGAGCAATATGCAGTCTTGTATAGTACAGGGATACCGTAATTGATAACATTGGGAGCAATATGCAGTCTTGTATAGTACAGAGAGTAAAACTGGGAGCAGCAGACAGTCTTGCTAAAAATATGGTGAGCTAACTCTTGTGTAAGGGTTTTCAACCAAGAAAAGTAAAGGCAGTCTCACAGCAATTGTCGTTGAATAATGAAATGTCAGTGACGTCATCGTACTAGGCTACAACTTCATGAGATTGGGTGACCAGTTCCTTTTCTCGCTTTCCTTCACAGAGAACATCTCTGGTACCCATTTACAGACATCTGGTGGACTTTGAGAGCCTTTGAGATCGGAAACCAAATGTGTCTAAACTGACATTTGATCTTCGAACCTTTCGGCCGATTGGTGACGGCACTAACCACAAGGCAACCGGGCTCTCTTCCAGCCCTTACCAAACGTGTTACTCCCTGTTTCCTAAATACCACAGGCAACAGACTCGTAGATCAAGGAGCAAACTCGTGAAGATGACGTGACCAATGGGATGAGCCCAGTTTCGAAACGTGTGTCCATATTCTCTTTGAGTTATAATATTTTTCATTGTGTTTCCATCTTTTCTTTGTTTTTCTATCTTTTATTTGAGTTACCAGTTTTTCTTTGTTCTCCCCCCCCCCCTTCCATCCTTTTCTTCGAATTACCAATTTCTCTTGTTGTTTCCATCTTTTTCTTTGTGTTTAGACATTTTCGTTGAGCTTTGTTCATCTCTTCCACCAATGTCACACCGTAGAGCCCAGCTATTTCCTTCACTTTTACATGGACGTTAATTACCTCCACCGTTTCTTTCTGATGACCCTAATAAAATCAACTTGTGTCAGTCCGTGCGTGTGTATGTGTGTGCGCGTGTTCGTGCGCGTGCGCGTGTCTGTGTTCCCTCCAGTTCTAGATCGTTCACTTTACTCTATTTACCTGACCATGGTAATCCCAACATTCTTCTATAAATCCACATTTCTGTCTCCCCCGACGATTAACTTGCTTGTTATCCGAGTGTACACTATTCACGTCCATATTTGAAGATTGGCTATACATAACATTGAAGATCTATTTCCCCCATGGTAAAATCAGGGTCACGTAATGGCTATCCCGTCGTTTGGAACGCGATTTTAAGGGGGACCACTTGAGAGATCATCATCATCATCATGTGCCATACCGGTTGGCTTGGGCGATCATGTCCCTCCACAATCTTCTATCGAGAGTGTATCGTGTCAGTTCTGTTGACTGTTTTCCATGCTATGACACCAAGCTATGCAGTATTTTCTCTCTTTGTCGTCCGCGATCTCTCTTTCCTTTTATTTTGCCAGTTGTAATAAAGTATTCTAACTTTCCTCTTCTCATGATGTGCCCGAAAAATGTTGATTGTTTCTTTCTGATGTTTCTTATGAGGTATGGCACATGATGATGATTTGATTACGGTTTTGTGACCTTCTGATTTTAATTATTAAACGGAGGCGGGGGCGAGGACGCACAATTTCGTTTATGGCCTTACTAGGTCAGTCACTGGCCGTGATGATGATGATAATGATGATGCTTTTCGTTGTTGGATCCTTCCCCATGTTGACCAAATGTCATCATGTCTACAAGGTCACGACTAATGTCAAGGACACTGCTAATATCACTACAACTCAAACAGCGCCCAGACGTAGTGCCCGACTGTATGTAGGTGGCCCCAACACTCCGTAAGTGACGACTCGCGACAGTTTAACAACCAGTTCCATGAATCAGACCTCACGGCCGGGAGGTGTGATACCATTAGCTCCCGCTAGAAAAGTACACCGCAGGCTCTGATTGGCTTTTTGATAAGCAACATCCAATTGCAATCATCGCGTCAGCGCGTGACGAAGGTTGCTGTCACTGATTGGCTGACACTGACATTACTGTGAAGCATACCGCACCTCTCTGTTACCCTGTAGCTTGTCTTACCAACAGCAGTGATTGACCTTAATGGAGCACAAGGACACATCCAAAACGTGGACTCACACCAACATACAGTGCGATGACAACAAAAGTGGTAGTTAACAGTTCCTCTGGACACTTATCGCTGATGAAGAATCATTTCAACCACATCAACGCTAGACCAATGATTGACCAATGGTTGAAGGATCCCTTACCGTCCAATACATTTATTTTTTTTTTCAAATTCCTTAACAGAAATAAAGGATCCTTCTAGATGAGATGTTGCATTTTTTCTTTGACTCATTTTCTTTCTTTCTTTTTTTCTTCACTTCCTTTTGTACCTATTCGGGTGTCGATGGAAATACAAAGTTCTGGTTATCGCCATTTTGGCGGCCTCATTCATTGTCAATTGATGTTGTTGTAGCGTTTCTTTGATGTTGTCTGTCCATCTTACTCTCTGTCCTTATATATATTTGTGTGCTGTTGTTTGTTGTTCAACAGACAACAAAGATATAATAGATAGATGACAGGAATATATAACAGAATTATTTCATGAAGAAAGGGTCAAAAAGCCATTTATGAAATGTACATACAACTATAAAATCCTGAAATCTGATGTTGAAAAAGCTATAAAAACAATGAAAAAGGGAAAGGCAGCAGGACCTGACAATATACAGATAGAGATGATACAGGCACCAGAAGATCTTGGCATTGAAGTGATCACAGACATATGCAATGACATATAACATACAGGATAAGTAAAAAGTAAAGTACCCCAGTCACGCCAAGTGGCGTATAGGGAAATATTGTGTTAGTGACCCTATATTTTACAGACCTTCAGCACATGATTTTTGGGGTAATGTGGTCGGTATTACGCCCGTGCTGCTTTACTTTCCCAGAAAAAAATCCGGTACCCATTTAAGGCTGGGTGAACCCGGAAGCCGTCGTTTGGGATCGAACCCTACCCCTTGTCCTTTGTAGTCCAGTTCACTAACCACTGAGCTATCGCGGCTCCCCAACATACAGGATACATACCAAATAAACTAAAAACATCAACTTTCATAGCATTGCCTAAAAAGAATGGTGCAGTTGAATGCAGTGATTTTAGAACAATAAGCCTAATGAGCCAGGTAACCAAAATTTTACTAAAAGTTATACAAGGAAGGATTCAGAATAAAATTAATACTGAATTAGATGAGCAGCAATTTGGATTCAGGAAAAAACAGTGGGGCAGAAGAAGCCATATTTAGCATGAGAACATTGATTGAAAAGTACATAGAAGTAAACAAACCAATATATGCCTGCTTTATAGACTACACCAAAGCTTTCGATAGAATACACTATAAGCAACTTATAGACTGCCTAAAAGATATAAATCTAGACGACACAGACATACGACTAATATGTAATTTGCACTGGGAGCAAACAGCAATAATAAAATATAACATGGAGAACTCTACACTCATGGATATCTAAAGAGGAGTAAGACAAGGATGCATCCTATCACCAAGCTTGTTCAATCTATACACTGAGCAAATCTTTAAAAACATCAATGAGATGCCAGGCCTAAACATTAATGGAAAGATAATCAATAACCTAAGATATGCTGATGATACTGTTCTACTAGCAGAAAATCCTAAAGATCTACAACAATTGCTTAATGTGATAAGCATAACAAGCAAAAAATATGGATTAGATATGAATATCAAAAAGACTAAAACTATGATCATAAACAAAGAAAATTCTCAAGACCTACAAATAAATATCAAAGTTGAGGGAATACATCTGGAGACAGTCCAGAGCTACAACTACCTGGGACATACTATAACCAATGATGGAAAATGCAAAATTGAAATAAACAAAAGAATATGTATGGCAAAAAGTAATTTTAATGCCATGAAAAATGTACTATAAAACAAATAACAGCAGGGCTGAAACTAAGAATAGCAAAATGTTACATCTTCTCAATATTCCTGTATGGTGCAGAAACATGGAATTAGACAAGAAAACAGAACAGAAAATTGAAGCCTTTGAAATGTGGATTTACAGAAGAATAGGTAGAATTGGATGGAAAGAAAAGAAAATAAACGATGAAGTTTTAAAACAACTAAAAATAAAAAGAGAAATACTAAATACAATTAAGACAAGACAAATGAAATGTTTGGGGCACGTTTAAAGTCACAACAGCCTACTAAAAGTATTATTGGAAGGGAAAATACGAGGTAAAAGAGGCAGAGGCAGACCAAGATTAACATGGACGAGTAACATCAAAAGATGAACAAGTCAATCTGTGACAATCTGCACCATCAAAGCAAGAGACAGAGCAGAATTGTGCTCCATGGTAGTCAACCTTCGTCGCGGAGACGGCAGGCGTTGATAATGATGTTGTTTGTTGTTCCAGCTGAAGGCCTACTTGGCCGAATTCGACTTTTGTTTTGTTAACTACCACATAAAGCTGTTACCATACCACTTTTTCTTTAAATTGTCATCATCATGAACTTAACAGCAGCTTCGCATCTCTATGCATCTTGGTGCCTTTACTGCTGCTCCGTCTGTCACTTGCTCTTCTCCCTTCTCCTCTTTTAATATATGCATTGTAAGGTTAAAGATCCCACGATGTTCTGTCTAGATGGGCATTCCCCATGAACCGAAGCTTCGTTGATGGTTCGCTCTAGCGTCGGTCCTGTCCGGTGTGACGTCACTAACAGAAAATAGACACAGATGTTCCACTCTTGTCTGCGCCTGTTTATGTTACTATTTTTTGTCGTCGCTGCGGCTATGTGTTAGGAAGTCGCTACGTTGTACAAGACAGCGCTCATTATTCGGAATATGTTGTCGATATGAACCAAGATATCGTCGTTTTGTGCTGGAGCCGGCTTGGAGTCAGCTTGGGGTCTGCTTGGGGTCAACTTGGGGTCAGCTTGGAGTCGGCTTGGAGTCAGCTTGGAGTCAGCTTAGAGTCAGCTTGGAGTCTGCTTGGAGTCAGCTTCGGATCGGATTGGAGTCAGCTTGGGGTCAGCTTGGAGTCATTTCGGGTCGGATTGGAGTCAGCTTGGGGTCGGCTTGGAGTCAGCTTGGAGCCGGCTTGGGGTCAACTTGAAGTCAGCTTGAAGTCAGCTTGAAGTCAGCTTGAGGTCAGCTTAGAGTCAGCATGGAATCGGCTGCCAGGCAAAACAAATCTGAAGTGTCTGCTGTTGCAATGATGGGTTAAGATGTTTGATGTTTTGAGAGATCACATGTCAAGAAGGAGGATATTGTATCAAAGTTTGATTTGCTAAGTGATCGTTTCATGATGCCATCATTTACTTCTCATTCTGTCTGATAAACCACCGCACAGTAACCATTTTGATTCGCCACACCGAACAACTATCTTCAATGTTAATACAGCAACAATTTTACAACAATTTTTAATTTTAAACACCAGATTATCTGCCCTTTTGCCATGCACCATAAATTTGTTTGTTTTGAGTAGCAAGAGATCTGACACGCGGACCTAAGTCCAGCCGAACTGTGATCCACACGGAGTCTATGTTGTTTTGTATCTACACATCCTTTAGTGATCTTTCCCTCGCCTTTTTCAACCAATAACTGTCTATGATATAGTAGAACCCCGTGATTCGTACGCAATTTTGTCAATGAAGGTGTTCAAATTTCAACTTATTGGAATACCGAACCAATTTTCCCACAAAGAATGTCAATGTAATTAATCAGTTGAAGACCGCCCATGATATTTAACCTCTACAATGATGCATGTACTCACTCCAAGCCCAGAGCAGGAAATACAAACTCGACACGAGTATACATGGACAAATGAAGCTGCCTTTGACAGTACTGAAGAGAGCATGAGGATGACGTAGAAGAGGAGAAGAGATCATATTGAATTAAAAAGTAAGCCACTTTATAAAAACGATCAGGTAACCACTCTTGTGTGTTTTCTCTTTCCTTGCACTAGATAATGTTTGGGGTTGGGATTTCCGTCTTGGAAACATTTCGCTTATTTTCTGCTGTAAACTAATCTGTCAACATGTTTCTCAAATGTCAACATTGAGTTGTCTGACCATCGATGACAGCAACAAATGTCAACATTGAGTTGTCTGACCATCGATGACAGCAACAAATGTCAACATTGAGTTGTCTGACCATCGATGACAGCGTCAAATGTCAACATTGAGTTGTCTGACCATCGATGACAGCAACAAATGTCAACATTGAGTTGTTTGACCATCGATGACAGTAACACATGTCAACATTGAGTTGTCTGACCATCGATGACAGCAACAAATGTCAACATTGAGTTGTCTGACCATCGATGACAGCAACAAATGTCAACATTGAGTTGTCTGACCATCGATCACAGCAACAAATGTCAACATTGAGTTGGCTGACCATCGATCACAGCAACACATGTCAACATTGAGTTGTCTGACCATCGATGACAGCAACAAATGTCAACATTGAGTTGGCTGACCATCGATGACAGCAACAAATGTCAACATTGAGTTGGCTGACCATCGATGACAGCAACAAATGTCAACATTGAGTTGTCTGACCATCGATGACAGCGTCAAATGTCAACATTGAGTTGTCTGACCATCGATCACAGCAACACATGTCAACATTGAGTTGTCTGACCATCGATGACAGCAACAAATGTCAACATTAAGTTGGCTGACCATCGATGACAGCAACAAATGTCAACATTGAGTTGGCTGACCATCGATGACAGCAACAAATGTCAACATTGAGTTGGCTGACCATCGATGACAGCAACACATGTCAACATTGAGTTGGCTGACCATCGATCACAGCAACAAATGTCAACATTGAGTTGTCTGACCATCGATGACAGCAACAAATGTCAACATTGAGTTGTCTGACCATCGATCACAGCAACACATGTCAACATTGAGTTGTCTGACCATCGATGACAGCATCAAATGTCAACATTGAGTTGGCTGACCATCGATGACAGCAACAAATGTCAACATTGAGTTGTCTGACCATCGATCACAGCAACACATGTCAACATTGAGTTGTCTGACCATCGATGACATCATCAAATGTCAACATTGAGTTGTCTGACCATCGATGACAGCAACAAATGTCAACATTGAGTTGTCTGACCATCGATGACAGCATCAAATGTCAACATTGAGTTGTCTGACCATCGATGACAGCATCAAATGTCAACATTGAGTTGTCTGACCATCGATGACAGCAACAAATGTTATCTTCCAACCCCGCCCAGTGTTATCTCACAATGCTAACGCAGTTCTTTAATTTCTGCAGTTGAAGAGCTCCAATTATTTATTTTCTCCTCCTGAGATGAAAGTGGGAGCAAAGGTCGTTACAGAGCTGAAAGTTGTCAGCGACTCGTAGCTGATTGTGGGAGCAAAGGTCGTTACAGAGGTGAAAGTTGTCAGCGACTCGTAGCTGATTGTGGGAGCAAAGGTCGTTACAGAGCTGAAAGTTGTCAGCGACTCTTAGTTGATTGTGGGAGCAAAGGTCGTTACAGAGCTGAAAGTTGTCAGTGACTCTTAGTTGATTGTGGGAGCAAAGGTCGTTACAGAGCTGAAAGTTGTCAGCGACTCGTAGCTGATTGTGGGAGAAAAGGTCGTTACAGAGCTGAAAGCAATTAGCAACTCATAGCTGATTGTGGGAGCAAAGGTCGTTACAGAGCTGAAAGTTGTCAGCGACTCTTAGTTGATTGTGGGAGCAAAGGTCGTTACAGAGCTGAAAGTTGTCAGTGACTCTTAGTTGATTGTGGGAGCAAAGGTCGTTACAGAGCTGAAAGCTGTCAGCGACTTGTAGCTGATTGTGGGAACAAAGGTCGTTACAGAGCTGAAAGCAATTAGCAACTCATAGCTGATTGTGGAAGGAAAGGTCGTTACAGAGCTGAAAGCAATTAGCGACTCATAGCTGATTGTGGTAGCAAAGGTCGTTAAAGAGCTGAAAGCAATTAGCGTTTCAAAGCTGATTATTTTGCGCTATGATCGGTGAACCAGAACTATTTAAACTTACTCCGCCTCTCAGCGGTGCCTTTAGTTACACACTAACCAGTCATCTTGTCAAGTGAATGGTAACCAAGACAGCCCGGTACTCACAAACGCTGTGCCGATGCGCGTGACCGAAAGGTTAAAATATCACAGGTTTACCACAAATAGCAACACGACGCATCTACGTCCATGTAACGCCATGTAAAGGGCGGATGACGAAGTGATGTAACGATCCTTTTAGTCTTCGCGTGAGCACAAAGAAGAAGATATGAATAAAGTTCTCTATCAAACTTCTTGCTGCTTCCTGTGCTGCTCTCATGCTTGTTCTTTTTTTTTTTTTTTTTTTTTTTTGTGTAATTTTAGCAAAACGGTGTTTGACATGTCAAGCAGAGAACAAACCAGAATGGTCCGGTCTACACAACGTAACTAGCAACTTCCATGATGGACGATGGAGGCGATGATAATGATCTTAAGATGATGATAATAATGATGATGATGAAAGAAACCAGATTTTAGTACGTCCACCGTACGAGGATGTCATGTGACACTAGTGAGAATCGGCACCCGTCTGCCGCAACTTTGCCACCTTCAGTGTCACAGCCGTCGCGCCACTTTACTGATGCAAACTTTGAAATGAATCTTACTCACAGCTGAACGTCAAATGAAATTTCAGTCAACTTTTCATGAATTCATCAAAAGCTGAATTTGCCTGCGTCACGCCCTTCTCTTCAAAGAAGTGTCCGCTGAATGTAACGCTTCGGCGGGCTTCCGGCGAAAATAGTGAAATAATTAGCATTTGACATTGATACAGGCCTGGAGTCCGCACGTCTGCCACCCAGGTCAGACGCCGTCCATTAGTTCATTAAAGCTAATCACGTGACAGGTCCAAAATTGAATTCTGTCTTTTGCCCTGCTCGCCCATGCGCACCCAGAACTATCCCATAAGGCTCTGTTTACACGACTTCCGCCCTTCTGGAGTTCAAAGGATTTCCCTGTCAGGAGCAGCCAATCAAAATAAAGGGACAACACAGGTCCAGAAATTGTCTCATATTTCAGATACTGCAGGTCACATTTTGTTGGCGCTCGAAGATATATTTCTTGTCTTTCATATATTTCTTTTCAAGTAAAAAAATGGTGGAATTATTCTTCTTCGTTCACTACTGCTACTAAAAGCTTTTGACAAAGTAAAGCATGTGGAGAGACATGATCACCAACGCCAGCAGGCCCTGTACTTGATGATGATGATGATGATAAAACCATGTGGAGATAATCAATATGCTGGAGAATTAAAACATTGATGGCAAGGATCTGCGAATCATTAAAAAAAACATATACTGGCAACAAACAGCAGCTATACGAATTAGCAACAAAACAGGACAATTCCAATATATAAAGCAAGGAATCAGACAAGACTGTGTTCTGTCGCCGGATTTGTTTTCACTTTACATCGAAAATATTATGAGATAATGGTAGACAAAAAAGGAATTGAAGTCAACAGTCACAACATAAACAATTTGCCATATGCGGAAGATACAGTCTTAATAGCAGAGACAAAGAATGAACTACAAGAAATGATAGACATAATAGTAGAAGAAAACAACAAGAAAGGTAAATCTGAATAGCAAGAAAACAGAAGTAATGGTCATATCGAAGAAACAATCATCACCATCATGCAGCATACAAATAAACGAGACAAATCTGAAACAAGTGCAACGTTTCAAATACTTGGGCACAATAATAACATCAGATGGAAGATACACCACAGAAATAAAAAGCAGAATAGCTCAGATCAAAATAGCATTTCAATCAAAATAACAGACTTGAGACGATGAAAGAAGATTGTGGGAGGACATGATCGCCTACGCCAACCGGTATGTCTCATGATGATGACTACTGCTACTTTTCCCACTAAAATAACTCTAATACTACTACTATCACTACTTGTTTTTCTTCTACTCTTCCTCCTCCTTCTTCTACTTCTCCATAATTATCTTCTTCTCCTCCTCCTTCAATGCGTTATCTCGACGGCTACCCCTAATAGATGACAATATTCATTAGAATAAAAGTTACATTCTATTCCTTGCCACACAAATCGTCATCTTTGCTGACTGCACTGAAAAGATCACCACGCTGTGTCGTGATTCTAGACCCGGGATATCCTATATTCTATCTATCTATCTATTGTCCTTTCGAGCCGAAAACGGCACACAGGGCAGAACGATAATCTCAAAAACAGAAACCTTGCGTGCCAAAATGGCACATATTGCAGAGATCACTGCTCTAAAATATATGGCGCTGTTTCCATAACAATACTTTTTACAATGACAGCTTGTCAAGCCATCGATCAACCTCCTTAGTCGCCTCTTACGACATGCCTGGAAGGTCACAGTGTTACTATTCTTTACTTCCCTCATAATGAGGCCCCGGTAACACACAGGGAGATATATAACCACAGCTTATTTATGGAACTTTTATCTTTCCCTCTCTGGCTCTATTTATTTGGCGTATCTGTGTCATAGAGACCACAGTGTATTGCTGGAATGGGATTTTGTCTAGCTTTGGTTCAATAACACTGAGGCCAACAATCAGCTATGATTTACTGACTACTATGGTATTAGATTTCCTTATTTTTCATGACCAAGACCTTACGGTATTTCATAATCAACAATGAGATCCCGAAATGTTTGTCTTTTCCACGACGAAACAAAAGGGGGAAAGAAGTATGAAATCCCTTGCAGGTCTTCTTCTTCTTCTTCTTTCCTTCCTCATCTGCCTTTCAGCGTCGAGGGGAGATATAATTTGCGGTCTTTTGCTCTTCTGTTCGCCTCTGCTGCTGTTATGTTTCCTAGTGCTTCTAATATTCAATCGACCTATCTTTTACGTGGTCGACCCTTGGATCTGGTGTTCTCACAACGTTTGTCGAAGGCTCGTTGTGTTATGTTTTGTTCTTTCTGCCTTGTCACGTGGCCAAACCATTTTATCTGTTGTTTCCTTATATATTCTATGGCGGGGGCTATTCCTAGCTTTTTTCTCAGTTCTTCATTTCTCTCAGACTGTTTCCTGTCATTCGTCTAACACATTTCATCCCTGTAGAGGTTATTTTTTCTTATTGTTCTTGCATCTAGGGTCCAGGTCTGGTATTGGTAGCACAACTTTGGGATGAAGATTGTATTGTATAGTGCTCGTTTTGCCTCCAGAGTTATTTCCTTGTTGGACAATAGTGGTGATAACTGTCCAATGATTTGACAAGCTTTGTTGCATCTTGATTCTATATCTGCTGTTTGAGAATTATTGTTTGTCATTAGACTTCCTAGGTATTTGAATTCCTCTACTTGTTTTAGTTATCTGCCTTCTATAGTTATGTTGATGTTCTGTTTATTTTTGGCGACATTCATGACTTCTGTTTTGTTGATGTTGATTTTCATGTTGTACTTTGTGCCTGAGATGTTGAGTTTGTTTAAGTGTTCTTGTAGGTCTTCTGTTGTTTCGTGTATTAGTGCCTGATCGTCTGCAAATAGAAGCTCGTTGATCTCCTCTGTCTCTGATTGTTTGGCTAGCTTGCATATATGGTCCATGTATGTAATAAACAGTAGGTGGGATAGTACGCACCCCTGACGTATGCCTGATCTAACTTCGAAGTTCCACGACGGAACAAAAGGGGGAAAGAAGTATGAAATCCCTTGCAGGTAAAATATTATAATTTTGACATAAAAAAACTGGGAAGTAGTGTGTGGTTTTGAGAGTAGCCAGCGACTCAGAGCTGACTGTAGGTATCGGTGTCATAGAATCGAAACTAACAAAGATACTGACTGTACTTATACTCGCATTTAATGGTCCCGGAAACGGTACGCGTGCTGACTCGTAAAGTAAGAGTGGAGGAGGGAGACGACTCTGGCCGCAGTGGCAAAGTCGCACACTTCGGGGTTAAAGTGTGGCGCATGTGTCGGGGTTAAAGTGTGGCGCATGTGTCGGGGTTAAAGTGTGGCGCATGTGTCGGGATGTCGATGCTGTGGAAGCGTCGGAGATAACGCTATTTTAGAGTGAACATAAAGAAGAGGAGGTGAAGTGAGGTGAATTAGAACTGGATAAGGTAGGATAATGGGTAGGATGATTAAGTAGTGGGGGGGGGGGAGAGCACACTTTAGGTAGCTTAGCTGACTGTGTGCTCTAACGTTTGTTTCTCGTGACAAGGCGCCGTGCCGATATGTACGGGTTCGATCCTGCTTCGGGCTGTTTGTCATCTTTTTTGTTTAATATATGTTTCTGTTGTTGCTTGTTTCCGAGTGCTGTAAACATAGATCTTAGATCTAAACATAGATCTTCCCCGAAAAAATGTGATCTATCGCTTCGGGAGTTCCCTTCATGACGTAATTGGTTGATTGTTTAAGTCATGGGGAAAAGAGGACTGTGGGGAGGAGGTCGAGAAGTAAAAGATGGAGGAGAGAATACACCGAGGACAGAAAGATAACACAACATTTAGATGAGCTGCCATTGGCAACTATTAGCGGCCAACCAGCCACAACGCATCACTTGCAAGAGAAGCTAGAAAACTTTACAGCTGTGGTTGCACAAAATACCCGCTGGGTTGAACGTTTCAGAAATAATGCGGCAGGATAGCCGTGAACGAACGCGAGTTTCTATGGTTCACACTTTGGTTTTGTTGGAGCCATGAGCCGCGACAATTGGACGTCTGTGATTGGCTGATGTGACAAGGTAACTGACAAGGGGAGACTATTCTTAAAGACGGCCATTACACTGTATTTAATTATGTTCTTTTGGTCACTTTACCAGAAACGAGCTGACCACGGCCGTGTTTGTTCATGCTTGTGTGTTGATCGATTAACCATTTCCTATCAGTTCAGGTAGCTTGTTGCATATCTCCTACAATTTTTCTGTTATCAACTTGGTACATAGATTTCCATTGAAATATTAAATTAGTGTTTTAATCATTAAAATAAATCCAGACTTCGTTTCCATTTATTGCCATGAACAAAGCAAATGAATACAAGGTTTGGATATTTCCGATCCTATACTGTGGCCAGGTAAGTGATAGATTTTGTTGCAATATTTGTCGAAAGTCAAAGTCTTGGTGACGACTGCTCCCCTGCACGATGAGGCCAAAGTTGTTATATATTTTTTTAACCATTGTTAGCACTTCATTAAATGGGTGTCTTGTCCACATCGAAGGTTGGCTACCATGGAGCGTCATCCATTGGGTGTCGTGTCCACTTCCAAGGCTGGCTACCATGGAGCATCATTCAATGGGTGCCGTGTCCGCATCGAAGGTTGGATACCATGGAGCTCCATTTTACTCTGTCTCTTGTCTTGATGGTGCATGCTGTCATACGTTCATCTGTCCAATTTGTGATATTATCATTCCACTTTAGTCTTGGTCTGCCTTTCTACCCTGTATCTTCCCTTCCAAGATGACTTTTAGAGGAATGTTATGTTGCTTCAGATGTCCAAAAACTGTCAATTGATTTTTGTCGAATTGTCTTAAGCACTTTTTTTTTTTAATTTCCAGCTGATACAGAACTTCTTTGTTTGTTTTCTTTTCCTTCCACCCAATTCTCCCTATTCTCCTTTAGATCCACATTTCAAAAGCTTCAATTCTCTGCTCATTATTATTATTTTTTTAATTTAATGTCCATGTTTCTGCACCATACAGGAAGGTTGAGTAAATATAGCATTTTACAATTCGTAATTTTATTTCTGATGTTATTTGCTTTGATGAGAGTATATTTTTCGTGTTAAAATTGTTGCTATTCCTATTCTTTTGTTTATTTCTGTCTTACATTTGCCATCTTCTGTTGTAACATGACCTAGATTGCTGTATCCTTGAACTTTCTCTAAGTTCCCTCCATCTACTTCAATATATCTCCAGGTTTATTTTATTTGTTTTCTCTGCTTATAATCATAGTTTTAGTATTTTCAATATTTGTTTCCAATCCATATTCGTTGCTTGTTTATTTTGCTCACTAGTTGTTGTAGGTCTTTTATATTTTCTGCCATTAATGCGGTATGGTCAGCTTAACCTAAATTGTTGATGATATATCCATTGATGTTTAGTCCTGGCATCTCCGTGATGTCTTTGAAGGTCTGCTCAGTGTATAAGTTAAATAGACATGGTGATAGAATGCAGCTCGGTTTTGTTTCTCTTTTATTTATTGCACTGGCCTCCTCTTATTACCAAATATTCATTTCTACATTTTTTTATGATATAAATATTGAAGATAAGTTTGACAATAGGTACAATTCTTGAAGAAAAGAAGTTGCAGAGAGAGAGAAAGAGAGAGAGAGAAAGAGAGAGAGCGACAGAGAGAGATAGGGCGACAAAGAAAGAGACACAGAGAGAGAGAGAGAAACTATGAACAGTCAGAAATAGTGGAGTGAAAGAAAGGAAGCGATGAACACAGAAATGACAAGCGGCTGTGGGAGACGCAGGGCCACACTCACGTTTGAACATTTGAAGTATTTAAGGTTCAAGATGACGGCATTTATAGACGCGATCTTCCTTCCTCTATGTTATGACATTTGTACATTGTGTGAGTCACATACCCATTTTTACAGCTGAATCAAATGTCATTTGTTTGACTGTGAGCTCAAAGAGCACACATAATTGATGTGATGTCCACGTCAGTGAATGTAATCAACAACTTCCAGTAGTGCGAGTTTGCTTACCGTTTCATTGTGTTTGTTCTGTTCAACCACTTGTCAGTACCTGTCACTTTTGTCAACATAAAGTTCTATTTTCTTGCATGAAAAGTTACTTTCATAGATTTATTTCATTGCTTTGTTTTACTGCTTTCATTCATTTATGTATTTTTTTTTTTTGCTTATTTCATAGGTTTCTTTTATTTGTTTATTTCATTGCTTTGTTTTACTGGTTTCATTCATTTGTGTATTTTTTTGTTGTTGCTTATTTCATAGGTTTATTTTATTAGTTTATTTCATTGCTTTGTTTTATTGGTTTCATTCATTTGTGTATTTTTTTTTCATTGGTTTATTTTGTTGGTTTATTTCATTGGTTTATTTTGTTGGTTTATATTTATTTGTTTCTTTTATTGATTTCAGTCATTAATTGTGGTTCTCTACTCTTTCCTCTTCTGATATGTCCTGGACTGCTCCTGCCATTAAGGGTGGGGGGAGAGGGGTGGTCACAAAGTTCAAGGGCGTATTTGTGTTGAGTTGCGACTTACACCAACCTGCGCTGTTAGCTCCGTTTGTCTCGGCACATCCGACTGCAGTGTTTCTGGGTACCATCCAAGTTGATTGTGTGTTCCATGGTTGGAGTTTACATTCTTCTCTCTTCTACCTTTCAGCTTCCTGTGGAGCATAAGTCTTCAACAAACACTTTCCAAGTCGTTCTGTTTCTTGCCATTCTTTTAAGATCATTCCATGTTTTCCCCATCATCTTCATATCTGTTTCCACCTGTCTTTTCCAAGAATATTTTCGTCTTCCTCTTTGTCTCTTCCCCTGGGGTATCCAAAAAAGGGCCTGTTGTGTAATACTCTCAGTTGGCTTCCGTAGTGTGTGTCCTATGAAGCGCCATCGTCTTCGCTGTATCTCTTTATCCACTGTTATTTGACTGGTATATTTCCATTTATTCTGTGTTAGTGATTTTATCCTACCATTTCCATCCTTTTATTCTGCGCAAGCATCCATTAATGAAGGTCTGTATCTTTGTGTTTGTCACTTATGTTGTTCTCCATGTTTCACAGCCATTTAATAGGACTGATTGGAATAACTCATTTACATGACACATAATTCAAGGGATATTCTCGTGTGTAAATATCAACTGTTATCTTATTGTTACTTGTTCGGGCTATACACACCCTGACATTCAAGCAATAGCAATACTAAAAAAAAAGAAAGAAAAAAGTGGTATGGTGACAGCTTTACGTGGTAATGGACGAAACAAAAGTCGACGTATTATTGCTATTATTGTATATATTATCGTATATATTGCTATTATCGTCAGCTTTACAGCAGCTTCGCATCTCTACGCTTCTTGGTACATCTTGATGCCTTTACCTCATTCGAGCAATACCAGCTTCGCTGCACGTTCTGTCTGTTCACTTATATTCTATTAATAGGAGTCACGTGATCTAAACGTTTACGCTTGCTTACGTTCGCCCGATGACTAAAGTATTCTAGAGTATTCGTAGACTGTAGAATTCCTCTTCGTCATCCGCCCTTAAAAGGACGTTAAGTAGACGTATCTGCGTTCTGTTGTGGTTTGCAGTATAACTGTTATATTTGCGCCTTTCGGCCCAACACATCCGATTCAGCACGACATTTTTTTAGTACTGGGTTGTCTTCCCTCTTCGATCCCTGCTCGCTTGACCAGACTAGACAGGTTAGTCTGTTACTGGAGGTACCACATAGGGGTGGAGCAGGGTCTGGATGGTTTTGTTTCACCGATACTGACGCAAGCCATCAGCTGTGGGTCGCTGACAACTTCCAGCTCTGGTGCTGGGAGGCGCGCCTTTTAAAAGGAAGTGAAAGTATGTCACGTGACATGCTTTTGGTATAGAGAACGAGACAGAAAACGCACCGTGCCAGGCCACAGACTTTTGACGAGGAGGAGGCGGCCCGTGCATTCCCTTGCTGGTTGTTATGTTGTTTGTGGAAGGTAACATCATCAAGGAAAAGAAGAAAGCGCCGGTAGCATAGTGGTTAGCGCCCTGGCTTTGATTCAAACTCCAGTCTGACACCCTCCAGACTATCCAAGTAATTAATGATTCGGTACTTGACCCAGTTAGGCAAATTAAATAACAGTCACGTGATCAATGTTAGATCTTACATGATACATCACATCCGGGCTAGGAATAAGTGAAGTAATGGTTCCCTCCCTACCTTGTTAGACACATCGGGAATATGGTGTTAGTGACCGGGTTTGTCCATCATCATTAAGTGCCGTCTCCACATCGAAGGTTGGCTACCATGTAGTGCCATTCCGCTCTGTCTCTTGCTTTGATGGTGCAGGTTGTCATAGGCTGACTTGCCATCTTTTCATGTAACTCGTCCATGTCAGTCTTAGATTGCTGCTGCCTCTTTTATCTTGTATTTCAATGACCACGGCACATTTTTGGCTGATGTGGTCAGTATCACGCCAAGCCACATTTAACTTCCCAGAAAAATCTCTGGTACACATTTTTAGAAGCTCATCATCATCATTGAGTGCCGTCTCCGCAACGAAGGTTGGCTACCATGGAGCGCCATTTTGCTCTATCTCTTGCTTTGATGGTGCAGGTTGTCATCGGTTGATTTGTCCATCTTTTGATGTTACTCGTCCATGTTAATCTTGGTCTGCCTCTGCCTCTTTTACCTTGTATTTTCCCTCCAGGATCACTTTCAGTAGGCTGTTGTGTCTTTTAACATGGCCTAAGAATCGCATTTGTCTTGTTCTAATTGTGTTCAGAAGTTCTCTTTTCATTTTTAGTTGTTTTAAGACTTTGTCATTTGTTTTCTTTTCCTTCCATCCAATTCTACCTATTCTTCTATATATCCACATTTCAAAGGCTTCGATTCTCTGTTCTGTTTTCTTGTCTAATGTCCATGTTTCAGCACCATATAGGAATATTGAGAAGATGTAACATTTTGCTATTCTTAGTTTTAGCTCTGGTGTTATTTGTTTTGATGTTAGTATGTCCTTCATGACATTAAAATTACTTTTTGCCATTCCTATTCTTTTGTTTATTTCAGTTGTACATTTTCCATCACTGGTTATAGTATGTCCAAGGTAGTTGTAGTTCTGAACTGTCTCCAGGTCTATTCCTTCAACTTTGATATCCACTTGTGGGTTTTGAGTATTTTCTTTGTTTATGATCATAGTTTTAGTCTTTTTGATATTCATATCTAGTCCATATTTTTTGCTTGTCGTGTTTATTTCATTAAGTAATTGTTGTAGGTCTTTAGGATTTTCTGCTAGTAGTACAGTATCGTCAGCATATCTTAGGTTATTGATTATCTTTCCATTAATTTGTAGGCCTGGCATCTCTATGATGTTTTTAAAGATTTGCTCAGTGTATAGATTGAACAAGCTTGGTGATAGGATGCATCCTTGTCTTACTCCTCTTTTTATATCAATGGGTGTAGAGAACTCTTTGTTATATTTTATTATTGCTGTTTGCTCCCAGTATAGATTGCATATTAGTCGTATATCCATGTCATCTAGATGTATCTCTTTTAGGCATTCTATAAGTTGTTTGTGGTGTACTCTATCAAAAGCTTTGGTGTAGTCTATGAAGCAGGCATATATTGGTTTGTTTACTTCTGTGTATTTTTCTATTAATGTTCTCATGCAGAATATGGCTTCTTTTGTCCCGCTATTTTTCCTAAATCCAAATTGCTGCTCATCTAATTCAGTATTGATTTTATTCTGAATCCTTCCTTGTATAACTTTTAGCAAGATTTTTGTAACATGGCTCATTAGGCTTATTGTTCTAAAGTCACTGCATTCAACTGCACCATTCTTTTTAGGCAATGCAATGAAAGTTGATGTTTTTAGTTCATTTGGTATGTATCCTGTGTGGTATATGTCGTTGCATATGTCTGTAATCACTTCAATGCCAAAATCTTCAAGTGCCTGTATCATCTCTATCTGTATGCTTTCAGGTCCTGCTGCTTTTCCCCTTTTCATTGTTTTTATAGCTTTTTCCACCTCAGATTTTAAGATTTTATAGCCTGATGTACATTTTATAACTGGTTTCTTGTCCCTTTGATCATGAAATAGTTCTGTTATATATTCCTGCCATCTATCTATGATATCCTTATTGTCTGTTAGCATTTTTCCTTTTTTGTCTGCAATGCATCCACCTTCTGTGGCTTTTTTATTTTTATTAGTCATTCTCTTTATTTCTGTGTGCATTCCTCTTAGGTCTTGTTTGCTTTCCATAGTTTCTATTTCTCTACATTTTTGGCTGAGCCAGTCTTCTTTTGCCTTTTTGCACATTTTGCGTATTTCATTATCTATTTTATTGTATTGGGCAGTGTTCTTCGCTTGTCTCCTTTCTTCCATTTTTTCTAAGATGGTGTTAGTTATCCATTTTTGTTTTTTGTTCTTTTCTCTTTTGGGTAAGGTGTCACAGGCTTTTTGTATGCTTTTCTTTATGCATTGCCATTTGATTGTTACTTTTTCATCAGGATTTTCTCTTCTGTATTGTTCAATTCCTTCCTCTAGCAGCTTTTGGTATGTGTTCTTTACTTGTATTGTATAGGTATCTTTAATATCTTTTTGATTTAAAGCTGTTATGTCGAGTGGGTTTGTTGATGAATCAGATTTTTGCTTGTTTCTCTTTAGTTTGATTTTCATTTTAATCATTACAGGATTGTGATCAGAATTAATATCTGCTCCTGGGTAGGTTTTGGCTTTCTTTACGCTGTTACGGAACCTTTCTTTTATCATTATGAAATCTATTTGATTCCTCTTCCTATCTCCAGGGCTTTTCCATGTGTATAGTTTCCTTTTCTCTTGCTCAAAGTAGGTGTTACATATTATCAGCCTGTTTTCTTCACAGAATTGTATTAATCTTTCTCCTCTGTCATTTCTTTTTCCTAAACCATGATTTCCTATAATGGTCTTATATCTACCTTTTCCTACTTTAGCGTTCATGTCACCCATTACAATCAAGATGTCTGAAGATTTCACTTGCTTCATAACTTTATTTAGGTCTTCATAGTATGCCTCTATTTGTTCATCTGTGTAGTCTTGAGTAGGTGCATATGTCTGTATTATTTTAGAAGCTAGGTGAACGCAAAATAGAGAGAAAAAAGAGATCGCGGACAAGGAGAGAAGATACTAGACAGCTTGGTGTCATGTCACGGGAAACAGTCAACAACAAAATTGATACGATGTCATCATCATCATCATGTACCGGGCCTAGTGGCGTAGGTGATCATGTCTCTCCACAACCTTCGATCTCGGCAGCTATTTATCATTTCTGTTGTTGACCTTCTGCCAAGCCATTCTCTTAAGCTGTTATTTTTTCTCTTTGCTTCCCTCTATCTCTTCGTCCCTCAATTTTTCCAGTTGTTACAATATATTCAAGTTGTTCTCTTCTCATTACATGGCCAAAAAATGATGTTTGTCTCTTCCTAACATTGGAAATTAGCTCTCTTTTGCTTTGACCTCTCTCAGAACCTCTTCATTACTCTTCTTAGCTGTCCATGGTATTCTCAACATTCTTCTGTAAAACCACATTTCTACAGACTCCAGTGATTTTCTTGTCTGTTTTCCTATTGTCCATGATTCGCAACCGTATGTTAAGACTGGCTCTACGTAACACTTAAGTACTCTTTTTCTTGTTTCTATTGTCAAAAATGGATTGCATAGTATTTTCCTCATTTTTTGGACAGCTGCTTTTGCCTGAGCCATTCTACATCTCACCATATACGATACGATGTACTGTGGATAAAAAGTTGTGGAAGGACACGATCGCCTACGCCAACCGGTATGGCACATGATGATGATAAAATGGCTGCTGCAGGACAAACATTGTTAAGGAACATGCCAAAGACGGATATGTCGGGTCGAAAGGCGCAAACATCGCAGCTCAGCCGTAAACTAGCGACACATCGCGTCTACACAACTGGTGAACGTCTACAAGAAGATCGAACCAGAACGGACGTAATGAGGCGTGTACACTTTAACTGTGTTCAACAATTTCACATATGTGTACATCTTGTCCAAGTTGATAAGGTGGACGTGGACCCAGCAGTCACAGTGTCATTGACAGTCGCGGCGATAGAAATATAAATGTATCCAGTAAGTTCTCACACGCAGCTTTCATGTCCAGCCAAATCTATCGATACAGTATAGACAATGTGTAAATTATAGGATTTCTTTCTCGTTTTCAAATGAACTATTTACATAAACTCTACATTATAAACATCATCATCATTGAGTGCCGTCTCCGCAACGAAGGTTGGCTACCATGGAGCGCCATTTTGCTCTATCTCTTGCTTTGATGGTGCAGGTTGTCATCGGTTGATTTGTCCATCTTTTGATGTTACTCGTCCATGTTACTCTTGGTCTGCCTCTGCCTCTTTTACCTTGTATTTTCCCCTCCAGGATCACTTTCAGTAGGCTGTTGTGTCTTTTAACATTGTGTCTCTTTTCATTTTTAGTTGTTTTAAGACTTTGCCATTTGTTTTCTTTTCCTTCCATCCAATTCTACCTATTCTTCTATATATCCACATTTCAATGGCTTCAATTCTCTGTTCTGTTTTCTTGTCTAATGTCCATGTTTCAGCACCATATAGGAATATTGAGAAGATGTAACATTTTGCTATTCTTAGTTTTAGCTCTGGTGTTATTTGTTTTGATGTTAGTATGTCCTTCATGACATTAAAATTACTTTTTGCCATTCCTATTCTTTTGTTTATTTCAGTTGTACATTTTCCATCACTGGTTATAGTATGTCCAAGGTAGTTATAGTTCTGAACTGTCTCCAGGTCTATTCCTTCAATAGGAACATCAACTCGTTATTTTATTAATACTAAAATAGAGAACGTTGCTTGAATTAATATATATATTATGTATGTAAAATACAAACATTTTCATTTAACCGGTTAATTTCATTCTTGTTTAGTGCTGAATATTCATTGATTTCACTGTTATCATGCATTTCAGATAGCGCTGACAACTACAGTATAACGGCCATTGTGATACAAAGAAGAAATGATTAAAACATGACAGCAATATCGTAAGAACCTTTATTAACTATTCAAGGTTCAATTTTATACCACGTGATTAAAAGAGCTATTTCGATTGGTCGTAAACACATTTAACTGTATAGTTCTGGAGTGTTTAACTGTCTTCATATTTCCTGATTTGACCAATCAACGAAATCATTTTTCTTGTTCACCTATTTTATTATTGTTATTTTAAATTTGAAATAGTCGCGCTAAATACAACTAACAACAAAGGATAAGGTAAGGACAATGCCGAAAGATAAGTTAATGCCAGTAAATTCGGAATCCACAATGACTCCGTGCGACACAACAACACAACCACGGGTCCTTGAACACCAAACAGAACAACCACAACTTGGAAGTAGCAATTATTTCTCAGAATTTTCCAGCGACCAACGTCATTTCCGTCGATACATTCCCTATAATAATTCGCCACACTTACGTCACAAACGTTGTCATGGAGACAGCAGACGCGCCAGTCGATTAAAGCCTACATCTCTACAAATGAGCACACAACTCCTACCTCAGGAAACTTCTGAGGACGTTGATCAAGATTTCTCCAGCGATGACGACTCCCAGGATTCTCAGCTCAAGTCGCAGTATCAGAACCACGAGGCACTTCCGGTAGAAATTGATCGGGTCAAGGCCGTGTCAGTTTTCCAGGAAATGCCCGAATCCAGATCAAAAGTTCCAGAAGCGGTGAGGCTTCGCATCAACAGCAGGGAAAGACAACGCATGCACGACTTGAACTCTGCGCTAGACAGTCTCAGACAGGTACAGTAAAGGCAGTCACATCTTAGTAGAGTAGTTATTTTATAACATGAGGTGTGATAACATTCTTAAACACGCACAATCTCTTCTCCTACTCCTCATCTCCCCATCCCTCTTCCTCTTCTTCTTCTCCTCCTCCTCCCTCCTCCTCTACTTCTTCTCCGTCTCATCCTATTTCGCATCTACTCCTCATCTTCCTCTACCTCCAACTTCTTCTCTCATCATCTTCCTCCACCTCCTCCTCTTTCTCTCCTCCTCCTCATCTTCCTCTACCTCCAACTTCTTCTCCTCCTCATCTTCACCAAGCTCCAACTTCTTCTTCTCTCATCATCTTCCTCTACCTCCTCCTCTTTCTCTCCTACTCCTCATCTTCCTCCACCTCCTCCTCTTTCTCTCCTCCTCCTCATCTTCCTCCACCTCCTCCTCTTTCTCACCACCTCCTCATCTTCCTCCACCTCCTTCTCTTTTTCTCCTCCTCCTCATCTTCCTCCACCTCCTCCTCTTTCTCTCCTCCTCCTCATCTTCCTGATCAATTAATTGATTTAATAAATGACAAAACCATCAAGTAATTTATAAATTAAACCAGGATCTAGTGATTTATAGACTACACCAAGTGATTTATAGACTGCACCAAGTGATTTATAGACTTCACCAAGTGATTTATAGACTTCACCAAGTGATTTATAGACTACACTAAGTGATTTATAGACTACACTAAGTGATTTATAGACTGCACCAAGTGATTTATAGACTACACCAAGAGATTTATAGACTACACTAAGTGATTTATAGACTGCACCAAGTGATTTATAGACTACACTAAGTGATTTATAGACTGCACAAAGTGATTTATAGACTACACCAAGTGATTTATAGACTACACCAAGTGATTTATAGACTGCATCAAGTGATTTATAGACTTCCCCAAGTGATTTATAGACTACACTAAGTGATTTATAGACAACACTAAGTGATTTATAGACTACACTAAGTGATTTATAGACTGCACCAAGTGATTTATAGTCTACACCAAGTGATTTATAGACTACACAAAGTGATTTATATACTGCATCAAGTGATTTATAGACTTCCCCAAGTGATTTATAGACTACACTAAGTGATTTATAGACTACACTAAGTGATTTATAGACTACACTAAGTGATTTATAGACTGCACCAAGTGATTTATAGTCTACACCAAGTGATTTATAGACTACACAAAGTGATTTATATACTGCATCAAGTGATTTATAGACTTCCCCAAGTGATTTATAGACTACACTAAGTGATTTATAGACTACACTAAGTGATTTATAGACTACACCAAGTGATTTATAGACTACACTAAGTGATTTATAGACTACACCAAGTGATTTATAGACCACACCAAGTGATTTATAGACTACACCAAGTGATTTATAGAAGATCAATTAGATTGCTAGAACAGCACAGAGTAATAGTCTAGAACAAGGCTGAGTTCATGTAATATTAGAACAACATTGTTGAATCAGAACAACTTCCGAGAAATGTTGATTTTATAACATGAGTCATCTGTTGACACATAATGTTGGGGGTGAAAAGGGAAGGTGGGGGTGGTTGGGGAGGGGAGGGACTAATTTGTCACTCTTCATGAAAAAAAGAGGAGCAACTGTGAAATAATGGAAGTTAATTAAGCAGCCCAGTACAGAAAGTAAGCTTGTCAATTCATTCGACCGCTATCGTCGCTATTGTCCAACAAGGAAATAACTCTAGAGGCAAAACGGGCACTCTACAATACAATCTTCATCCCAACGTTGTGCTACCAAAGCCAGACCTGGAGCCTAGATGCAAGAACAATAAGAAAAATAACCTCTACAAAGATGAAATGTGTTAGACGAATGACAGGAAACAGCCTGAAAGATAAGACCAGAAATAAAGAACTAAGAAAAAAGCCAGGAAACCCCGGCATAGAATATATAAAGAAACAACAGATAAAATGGTTTGGCCACATGACAAGGCAGAGTAATCAAAACAGAATACAACGAGCCCTTAATAAACGTTGAGAGAACACCAGACCCAAGGGTCGACCACGAAAAATATGGATATAGGAAGCACTAAGAAACATAACAGCTGCAGAGGCGAACAGAAGAGCAAAAGACCGCAAATTATATCTCCCCTCGACGCTGAAAGGGAAATGAAGAAGGAAAGAAGAAGAGTAAAGTAAGTAAAGAACCCCCGTCACGCCAAGTGGCGTATTGGGAATATGGTGTTAGTGACCATACATATTACAGACCTTCGGCACATGATTCTTGGGGTAATGTGGTCGGTATTACGCCTATGCCGCATTACTTTCCCAGAAAAAAATCCGGTACCCAATAAAGGCTGGATGAACCCGGAAGCCGTCGGTTGGGATCGAACCCTACCTCTTGTCCTTTGTAGTCCAGTTCACTAACCACTGAGCTATCGCGGCTCCAAAGAAGAAGAGTACAGAGGTATGTTATCTAGATTTAGATATTAGATATCTAAAATAGGCCTGCATATCGATGTATGATAATTCTTAAAGCACTAGACATTGAGATGTGGCCCGTGCTTATATTTCAGGTGATGCCTTACTCTACTGGTCCTTCAGTCAAGAAACTGTCCAAAATGTCAACATTGCTGCTGGCCAGAAACTACATCGTGATGTTGACGCGTTCCCTGGAGGAGATGAAGCGACTCATGCAGGTTTGCTTTTTGTGTTTATGTGATAGATGATGATGGTGCTACAGTAGATTATTGACAGTTGAGGATGTTACAGTATATTATTGACAGTTGTTGAGGATGTTACAGTAGATTATTGACAGTTGTTGAGGATGTTACAGTAGATTATTGACATTTGTTGAGGATGTTACAGTAGATTATTGACAGTTGAGGATGTTACAGTAGTTTATTGAGAGTTGTTGAGGATGTTACAGTAGTTTATTGACAGTTGAGGATGTTACAGTAGATTATTGACAGTTGTTGAGGATGTTACAGTAGATTATTGACAGTTGTTGAGGATGTTACAGTAGATTATTGACAGTTGTTGAGGATGTTACAGTAGTTTATTGACAGTTGAGGATGTTACAGTAGATTATTGACAGTTGTTGAGGATGTTACAGTAGATTATTGACAGTTGTTGAGGATGTTACAGTAGATTATTGACAGTTGAGGATGTTACAGTAGTTTATTGACAGTTGTTGAGGATGTTACAGTAGATTATTGACAGTTGAGGATGTTACAGTAGATTATTGACAGTTGTTGAGGATGTTACAGTAGATTATTGACAGTTGTTGAGGATGTTACAGTATATTATTGACAGTTGTTGAGGATGTTACAGTAGATTATTGACATTTGTTGAGGATGTTACAGTAGATTATGGACAGTTGAGGATGTTACAGTAGTTTATTGACAGTTGTTGAGGATGTTACAGTAGTTTATTGACAGTTGAGGATGTTACAGTAGATTATTGACAGTTGTTGAGGATGTTACAGTAGATTATTGACAGTTGTTGAGGATGTTACAGTAGATTATTGACAGTTGTTGAGGATGTTACAGTAGATTATTGACAGTTGTTGAGGATGTTACAGTAGATTATTGACAGTTGTTGAGGATGTTACAGTAGTTTATTGACAGTTGTTGAGGATGTTACAGTAGTTTATTGACAGTTGAGGATGTTACAGTAGATTATTGACAGTTGTTGAGGATGTTACAGTAGTTTATTGACAGTTGTTGAGGATGTTACAGTAGTTTATTGACAGTTGAGGATGTTACAGTAGATTATTGACAGTTGTTGAGGATGTTACAGTAGATTATTGACAGTTGTTGAGGATGTTGCAGTAGATTATTGACTGTTGTTGAGGATGTTACAGTAGATTATTGACAGTTGTTGAGGATGTTACAGTAGATTATTGACAGTTGTTAAGGATGTTACAGTAGATTATTGACAGTTGTTGAGGCTGTTACAGTAGATTATTGACAGTTGTTGAGGCTGTTACAGTAGATTATTGACAGTTGTTGAGGCTGTTACAGTAGATTATTAACAGTTGTTGAGGCTGTTACAGTAGATTATTGACAGTTGTTGAGGCTGTTATAGTAGATTATTGACAGTTGAGGATGTTACAGTATATTATTGACAGTTGTTGAGGCTGTTACAGTAGATTATTGACAGTTGAGAATGTTACAGTATATTATTGACAGTTGTTGAGGCTGTTACAGTAGATTATTGACAGTTGTTGAGGCTGTTACAGTAGATTATGGACAGTTGTTGAGGCTGTTACAATAGATTATTGACAGTTGTTGAGGATGTTAAAGTAGATTATTGACAGTTGTTGAGGATGTTACAGTAGATTATTGACAGTTGTTGAGGATGTTACAGTAGATTATTGACAGTTGTTGAGGATGTTACAGTAGATTATTGACAGTTGTTGAGGATGTTACAGTAGATTATTGACAGTTGTTGAGGCTGTTACAGTAGATTATTGACAGTTGTTGAGGCAGTTGAGGTTGTTACAATAGATTATTGACAGTTGTTGAGGATGTTACAGTAGATTATTAACACTTGTTGAGGATGTTACAGTAGATTATTGACAGTTGTTGAGGCTGTTACAGTAGATTATTGACAGTTGTTGAGGCAGTTGAGGTTGTTACAATAGATTATTGACAGTTGTTGAGGATGTTACAGTAGATTATTGACACTTGTTGAGGATGTTACAGTAGATTATTAACACTTGTTGAGGATGTTACAGTAGATTATTGACAGTTGTTGAGCGTATTGAATTGATTATCGATTGTTTATGAGTCTATTCATTTGTATATGTGTCTGTGTTTGTACTGTACATCTCTGTGTGTTGGGTTCGCATGTTTTTTTTTTACTGAATGAAGAAGGTAGATGAGATGAAGCACATAATCTGCTCGGAAACCAAAGACAAAACCTAAGTCCAGTGTCAAGTGTCGTTGACAATAAAAGGAAACAACCGGGGAACGGGAAACATTGTTTGAGACAAGTGAAAGGAATGGAAAGAAAAGAAAACAAAGATGAAATCTTAAAACAAGTAAGCATGAAAAGAGAACTACTTAACACAATTCAGACAGATAAATGAGATTTTGGGGGCATGTTAAAAGACACAGCAGCCTGCTAAAAGTAATCTTGAAAGGAAAAATACAAGATAAAAGAGACAGAGGCAGACCAAGACTTACATGAACGAGCAACATCAAAAGATGGACAAGTCAGCCTATGGCAACCTGCGTCATCAAAGCAAGAGACAGAGTGGAATGGCGCTCCATGGTAGCCAACCTTCGATGCGGAGATAGTATTATCAGCATATCTAAGGTTATTGATTATCTTTCCATTAATGCCTCTGTGGTGTTTTTAAGATTTGTTCAGTGTACAGATTGATGATAGGATGCATCCTTGTCTTACTCCTCTTTTTATATCAATGAGTGTAGAGTTCTCTTTGTTATATTTTATTATTGCTGTCTGCTCCCAGTATAAAATACATATTAGTCGTATGTCTGTGCCATCTAGATGCATATCTTTTAAGTAGTCTATAAGTTGTTTATGGTGTATTCTATCGAAAGCTTTGGTGTAGTCTATGAAGCAGACATATATTGGTTTGTTTACTTCTATGTACTTTTCAATTAATGTCCTCATGCAGGATATGGCTTCTTCTGTCCCACTGTTTTTCCTGAATCCAAACTGCTGCTCATCTAATTCAGTATTGATTTTATTCTGAATCCTTCCTTGTATAACTTTTAGCAAGATTTATGTTATATGGCTCATTAGGCTTATTGTTCTGAAATCACTGTATTCAACTGAACCATTCCTTTTAGGCAATGCAATGAAAGTTGATGTTTGTAGTTCAATTGGTATGTATCCTGTATGGTATATGTCATTGCATTAGTCTGTGAACACTTAAATGCCCAAATCTCCTAGAGCCTTCATCATCTCTATCTGTATGTTGTCAGGCCCTGCAGCTTTCTCCTTTTTCATTGTTTGTATAGCTTTTTCCACTTCTAGTTTTAAGATTTGATAGCCTGACGTACATTTTATAATTGGTTTCTTGTCCCCTTCTTCATAAAATAATTCTGTTATATATTCCTGCCATCTATCGATTATATCTTTGTTGTCTGTTAGCATTTTTCCTTTTTTGTTTGCAATACATCCACTTGCTATAGCTTTTTTTTCATGTTACTAGTCATTCTCTTCATTTCCGTGTACCTCCCTCTCAAATCTTGTTTACTTTCCGTAGTTTCCATTTCTATACATCTCTGGCTAAGCCAGTCTTTTTTTGCCTATTTTATATAAAATGATAATGAAATACGTAAAATGTGCAAAAAGGCAAATGGCGAAAATACAAAACAAGCGTTGAACTGTTTCTTTTACTTTATATTAACTTTTCATGTTATTATTTCCAAAGTAGTGTTTTAAGTTTTCGCCATGTTTTATTTGGCTAATATTTTAGTTTAAAATAATTGTGCATTAATTTGTTATGTGAATTCTTGTTTCTTGGTTCTGTCCTTCTTTGCTATTCAATTATATCTTCAACGTGCCATTATTCCCTTCATAACTTTACTCCATCCCCTAAAAATACGTCACGAAATGCAGGTCTCCATCTTCTCAAACTCACACATCTCCGGGAAAGCATGCCCCACGTATGGCTCACACTTTGTCACGAGGAGGACAAGAGGGGACGACAAAACTGACTTTGTATTGGGCGCTGAAGTCACTAGCTACGCCACTGATTATATGAAATAACTTTCTGAAAATAGCCAGGGGCACTGCCAATGCAATAGAAGGGGTCCTGCTGACCTTGTTATGTGTAAATGGAAGAGATCGTAGTGATGCTGTCCACTTTTAGAGAGTAGGATGTATGTACTTGAAGTGCTCGCTGGTTTGAAACTGTCGAATGCAAGTTCTTGAACAGGTCAAGTGCTCTAGCAACACGTGAAGAAACAACAGTCCAGAAAACAACGAAACCCGAAACACGAAGTAAGTTCTAGAACTAACAGCCTGACACGAGAACTAGTTCTAGAACTAATAGCCTGACATGAGAACTAGTTCTAGAACTAATAGCCTGACACGAGAACTAGTTCTAGAACTAATAGCCTGACATGAGAACTAGTTCTAGAACTAATAGCCTGACACGAGAACTAGTTCTAGAACTAATAGCCTGACACGAGAACTAGTTATAGAACTAATAGCCTGACACGAGAACTAGTTCTAGAACTAATAGCCTGACATGAGAACTAGTTTCTAGAACTAATAGCCTGACACGAGAACTAGTTTCTAGAACTAATCGCCTGACACGAGAACTAGTTTCTGGAACTAATAGCCTGACACGAGAACTAGTTTTTAGAACTAATAGTTCTGTGGGGAACCGGTGATGACCTTATATTCACCCTCTTTTTTGTAACCTAAGCTGGTCTAACGTGAATAGCAGTGGCTGATCGCTGAAGAAGAAGCAGAAGAAGAAGAAGAAGAGGAAGAATACATTCAACTCTGATCACAGTATGTCAAACAAAATCTGTTATAATTATCACTGTCGCTGTAAAAATTAACGGGTTTAATGTTTCTGTTGCACTCTACCAGAAGTCATAATTTTTTCACAAGAAAATTACTGGGCTTATATTTCATTGGTTCAGGAGTCACATAACGTAAACATGACATAAAAACACACGTTTTTTTTCTTCTCATCCAATTAGGAGATGCCACTGACAAGACGACCGCCTCCTAAAGCTTCATTACCACCAACATCAACGCCACCACAGCAACCAATCCCTGCTGCGCTCTCATCGCTGCCTTTATTCTCAAGCCCGTCCATCTACGCAGCGCTGTTGTCATCGCACCCCACAACGACCGGCAGCTTCCTTATCCCAGCCCCGTTTGTCCAGGCTCCTCCTCTGGCACCGCCCACAACGTTCAGCCACCACCATCACGACATCGCTGGCTTGTTGTCTTGTACCTGCTACTACTGCAAGAAGCCAAGCCCGCCCGTGACCACGCCCTAACGGGATCATAAACACGAGAATCCCTTCATTTGTTTGTAGTTTGGCAGGGAGATAATGGGAGCCACAAAGAGAAGATCGTGGGAGACACAAAGAGAAGATAGTGGGAGACACAAAGAGAAGATAGTGGGAGCCACAAAGAGAAGATAGTGGGAGACACAAAGAGAAGACAGTGGGAGCCACAATGAGAAGATCGTGGGAGACACAAAGAGAAGATAGTGGGAGACACAAAGAGAAGATAGCGGGAGACACAAAGAGAAGATAGTGGGAGCCACAATGAGAAGATCGTGGGAGACACAAAGAGAAGATAGTGGGAGACACAAGGAGAAGATCGTGGGAGCCACAAAGAGAAGATCGTGGGAGACACAAAGAGAAGATCGTGGAAGACACAAATAGAAGATCGTGGGAGACACAAAGAGAAGATCGTGGGAGACACAAAGAGAAGATCGTGAGAGACACAAAGAGAAGATCGTGGGTGAAACAAAGAGAAGATCGTGGGAGACACAAAGAGAAGACAGTGGGAGACACAAAGAGAAGATCGTGGGAGACACAAAGAGAAGATCGTGGGAGACACAAAGAGAAGATAGCGGGAGACACAAAGATAATTTAGTGGGAGACACAAAGAGAAGACAGTGGGAGACAAATAGAAGACAGTGGAAGACACAAAGAGAAGATATTGGGAGACACAAAGAGAAGATAGTGGGAGACACAAAGAGAAGATCGTGGGAGACACAAGGAGAAGACAGTGGGAGCCACAATGAGAAGATCGTGGGAGACACAAAGAGAAGATAGTGGGAGACACAAAGAGAAGATAGTGGGAGCCACAAAGAGAAGATCGTGGGAGACACAAAGAGAAGATCGTGGGAGACACAAATAGAAGATCGTGGGAGACACAAAGAGAAGATCGTGGGAGACACAAAGAGAAGATCGTGGGAGACACAAAGAGAAGACAGTGGGAGACACAAAGAGAAGATCGTGGGAGACACAAAGAGAAGACAGTGGGAGACACAAAGAGAAGATCGTGGGAGACACAAAGAGAAGACAGTGGGAGACACAAAGAGAAGATCGTGGGAGACACAAAGAGAAGATAGTGGGAGACAAAAAGAGAAGATAGTGGGAGACACAAAGAGAAGATCGTGGGAGACACAAAGAGAAGATAGTGGGAGACACAAAGAGAAGATAGCGGGAGACACAAAGATAATTTAGTGGGAGACACAAAGAGAAGACAGCGGGAGACAAATAGAAGACAGTGGAAGACACAAAGAGAAGATATTGGGAGACACAAAGAGAATATAGTGGGAGACACAAAGAGAAGATAGTGGGAGCCACAATGAGAAGATCGTGGGAGACACAAAGAGAAGATAGTGGGAGACACAAGGAGAAGATCGTGGGAGCCACAAAGAGAAGATCGTGGGAGACACAAAGAGAAGATCGTGGAAGACACAAATAGAAGATCGTGGGAGACACAAAGAGAAGATCGTGGGAGACACAAAGAGAAGATCGTGAGAGACACAAAGAGAAGATCGTGGGAGACACAAAGAGAAGATCGTGGGAGACACAAAGAGAAGACAGTGGGAGACACAAAGAGAAGATCGTGGGAGACACAAAGAGAAGATCGTGGGAGACACAAAGAGAAGATAGCGGGAGACACAAAGATAATTTAGTGGGAGACACAAAGAGAAGACAGTGGGAGACAAATAGAAGACAGTGGAAGACACAAAGAGAAGATATTGGGAGACACAAAGAGAAGATAGTGGGAGACACAAAGAGAAGATCGTGGGAGACACAAGGAGAAGACAGTGGGAGCCACAATGAGAAGATCGTGGGAGACACAAAGAGAAGATAGTGGGAGACACAAAGAGAAGATAGTGGGAGCCACAAAGAGAAGATCGTGGGAGACACAAAGAGAAGATCGTGGGAGACACAATGAGAAGATCGTGGGAGACACAAAGAGAAGATCGTGGGAGACACAAAGAGAAGATCGTGGGAGACACAAAGAGAAGACAGTGGGAGACACAAAGAGAAGATCGTGGGAGACACAAAGAGAAGATAGTGGGAGACACAAAGAGAAGATAGCGGGAGACACAAAGATAATTTAGTGGGAGACACAAAGAGAAGACAGCGGGAGACAAATAGAAGACAGTGGAAGACACAAAGAGAAGATATTGGGAGACACAAAGAGAAGATAGTGGGAGACACAAAGAGAAGATCGTGGGAGACACAAGGAGAAGACAGTAGGAGACACAAAGAGAAGATCGTGGGAGACACAAAGAGAAGATAGTGGGAGACACAAAGAGAAGATAGCGGGAGACACAAAGATAATTTAGTGGGAGACACAAAGAGAAGACAGCGGGAGACAAATAGAAGACAGTGGAAGACACAAAGAGAAGATATTGGGAGACACAAAGAGAAGATAGTGGGAGACACAAAGAGAAGATCGTGGGAGACACAAGGAGAAGACAGTAGGAGACACAAAGAGAAGATAATGGGAGACACAAAGAGAAGATAGTGGGAGACAGAAAGAGAAGATAGTGGGAGACACAAAGACAAAGACAAGATCGTGGGAGACACAAGGAGAAGACAGTGGGAGACACAAAGAGAAGATAGTGGGAGACACAAAGAGAAGATAGTGGGAGACACAAAGTGAAGATAGTGGGAGACACAAAGAGAAGATAGTGGGAGACACAAAGTGAAGATAGTGGGAGACACAAAGAGAAGATAGCGGGAGACACAAAGAGAAGATAGCGGGAGACACAAAGAGAAGACAGTGGGAGACACAAAAAGAAGATAGTGAGAAACACAAAGAGAATATAGAAGACAGGGTAGAATCGTGGCATTGAAGGAAGCCTTCACACTCCAAATTTTCCAGGAGAGAGGTGGAGATCGAGAACGTTCTTGTGGCGGGCGATGTCAGTAAAATTGTTGGACTGGAAACATCACTCTGTGACATTTGTAATCAAAGGAGAGTGAGAGAGGAGAGAGAGAGAGCAAGAGAGGAGGTAATAAAACAACTGATAGACGTCGCTATGAAACTAAAGTTGTTGATAATTGTTGATTTAATTAAAGTTGGGCTAATCTTGTCGCCATGTCACTTGCAAATAATGACAGATTCACATGAATACTTAAACACACACATACACAGAAAGAGAGAGAGAGAGAGAGAGAGAGAGAGAGAGAGAGAGAGAGAGATAGAGAGAGAGAGAGAGAATTACGTTAACTGACCACAAACATCATCAAGAGTTAAGCATGTCATCTTTCAAAATAACTACTGACATGACGTCGTGCAGTCTGTCGTATATTCAGTGTTGCTGTTGTTATTGCTGTTGTTGTTGTGCCTACACCACTCTCTCTGCTTATCCCCCCTACACCCCTCCCCCCAACAGACCGACCGTTCACTACGTTTATCTTTTGTTGTCCACATCCTAACTGGATCATCATCGTCATCTAGCGGTCTATCACTGTAGGAGCTCGGTTCTCACGGTGGTTACTTTTCTTTCTTTCTTTCTTTCTTTCTTTCTTTCTTTCTTTCTTTCTTTCTTTCTTTCTTTCTTTCTTTCTTTCTTTCTTTCTTTCTTTCTTTCTTTCTTTCTTTCTTTCTTTCTTTCTTTCTTTTTTTTTCTTTCTTATGTAGAGAGGAATCAGTGAGCGCGGAGATCAAATTACTGGAGGCGGACGAACAAATGGCCATGGTGGTGTTCTTGACATGTGACGTCAGAGACTTTTCGTATGGTTTGACAAGCTGTCATTGTAAAAAGTATTGTTATGGAAACAGCGCCATATATTTTAGAGCAGTGATCTCTGCAATATGTGCCATTTTGGCACGCAAGGTTTCTGTTTTTGAGATTGTGGTTCTGCCCTATGTGCCGTCTTCGGCTCGAAAGAACAATAGATAGATAGATCTGGGAAAATAGTGATTGTTGTCGTTGCTGCAGTTGTTGATGTTGTTTTTGTAGCTTAAGTTGTTGTTGTTCCTGAATGTTGTTGGTATTGGTGCTGTTGTCGCTGCTGATGTTGTATTGTTGATTCTGCTGATGTTTTTGCTGCTGTTTTTGTTGATGTTATTGGTGTAGCTGATGTCAGTGATGTTATTGTTGCTGCTGGTGGTGTTGTTTTTATTGTTACTGCTGTCGTTCTCGCTGTTGTTGACGTTATAATTGTTGATGTTGGTGATGTTATAGTTGTTGATGTTGATGTTTTTACTGTTGATGTTTTTATGGATGTTGTTGATGTTGTTATTGTTGATGTTGTTGATCTTATTAAAGTTGATGTTGTTGATCTTATTAATGTTGATGTTATTATTGTTGATGTTGTTGATGTTATTATTGTTGATGTTGTTGATCTTATTAATGTTGATGTTGCTGATGTTGTTGATGTAGTTGACGTTATAATTGTTGATGTTGTTGATGTTATTATTGTTGATGTTGTTGATGTAGTTGAAGTTATTATTGTTGATGTTGTTGATATTGTTGATGTTGTTGCTCTTATTAATGTTGATATTGTTGATGTTGTTGATATTGTTGATGTTGTTGATATTGTTGATCTTGTTGATGTTGATGTTATTATTGTTGATGTTATTATTGTTGATGTTATTATTGTTGATGTTGTTGATGTAGTTGACGTTATTATTGTTGATGTTGTTGATATTGTTGATCTTATTAATGTTGATATTGTTGATGTTGTTGATGTTATTATTGTTGATGTTGATGTTATTATTGTTGATGTTATTATTGTTGATGTTGTTGATATTGTTGATGTTGTTGATGTTATTATTGTTGATGTTGATGTTATTATTGTTGATGTTATTATTGTTGATGTTATTATTGTTGATGTTGTTGATGTTGATGTTATTATTGTTGATGTTGTTGATGTTGATGTTATTATTGTTGATGTTATTATTGTTGATGTTATTATTGTTTATGTTATTATTGTTGATGTTGTTGATGTTATTATTGTTGATATTGTTGATGTTATTATTGTTGCTGTTGTTGATGTTATTATTGTTGATGTTATTATTGTTGATATTGTTCATGTTATTATTGTTGATATTGTTGATGTTATTATTGTTGATATTGTTGATGTTATTATTGTTGATGTTGGTGATGTTATTATTGTTGATATTGTTGATGTTATTATTGTTGATGTTGGTGATGTTATTATTGTTGATATTGTTGATGTTATTATTGTTGATGTTGGTGATGTTATTATTGTTGATATTGTTGATGTTATTATTGTTGATGTTGATGTTATTATTGTTGATGTTATTATTGTTGATGTTATTATTGTTGATGTTATTATTGTTTATGTTATTATTGTTTATGTTGTTGATGTTAATATTGTTGATGTTATTATTGTTGATGTTATTATTGTTGATGTTGTTGATGTTATTATTATTGATGTTGTTGATGTTATTATTGTTGATGTTGGTGATGTTATTACTGTTGATATTGTTGATGTTATTATTGTTGATGTTGATGTTATTATTGTTGATGTTATTATTGTTGATGTTGTTGATGTTATTATTGTTGATGTTGTTGATGTTATTATTGTTGAGGTTATTAATATTGATGTTATTATTGTTGATGTTGCTGATGTAGTTGACGTTATAATTGTTGATGTTGATGTTATTATTGTTGATGTTGTTGATCTTATTAATGTTGATGTTATTATTGTTGATGTTGTTGATGTAGTTGACGTTATTATTGTTGATGTTGTTGATATTGTTGATGTTGTTGATGTTGATATTGTTGATGTTATTATTGTTGATGTTATTATTGTTGATGTTATTATTGTTGATGTTATTATTGTTGATGTTATTATTGTTGATGTTATTGTTGATGTTATTATTGTTGATGTTGTTGATGTTATTATTGTTGATGTTGTTGATCTTGTTGATGTTGTTGATCTTATTAATGTTGATGTTGTTGATGTTGATGTTATTATTGTTGCTGTTATTATTGTTGCTGTTGTTGATGTTATTATTGTTGATGTTGTTATTGTTGATGTTGTTGATGTTGATGTTATTATTGTTGCTGTTATTATTGTTGCTGTTGTTGATGTTATTATTATTGTTGTTGTTGATGATTTTATTATTGTTGATGTTGTT
>JAVIAB010000047.1:9328085-9338085 GCA_032433765.1 Megaustenia siamemsis | reverse complement strand
TAGGAGAAGGTTGACCTGTTGTTGTTCCACTACGAGAAGATTGACCTGTTGTTGTCCCACTACGAGAAGGTCGATCTGTTGTTGTTCCACTAGGAGATTGTCTTGTTGTTGTCCCACTGCGAGAAGGTTGACCTGTTGTTGTTCCACTAGGAGATTGTCTTGTTGTTGTCCCAATACGAGAAGGTTGACCTGTTGTTGTCCCACTACGAGAAGGTTAACCTGTTGTTGTTCCACTAGGAGATTGTCTTGTTGTTGTCCCACTACGAGCAGGTCGACCTGTTGTTGTCCCACTACGAGAAGATTGACCTGTTGTTGTCCCACTACGAGAAGGTTGACTTGTTGTTGTCCCACTACGAGAAGGTTGACTTGTTGTTGTCCCACTACGAGAAGGTTGACATGTTGTTGTCCCACTAGGAGAAGGTTGACCTGTTGTTGTTCCACTAGGAGAAGGTTGACTTGTTGTTGTCCCACTACGAGAAGGTTGACTTGTTGTTGTCCCACTACGAGAAGGTTGACATGTTGTTGTCCCACTAGGAGAAGGTTGACCTGTTGTTGTTCCACTAGGAGAAGGTTGACTTGTTGTTGTCCCACTACGAGAAGGTTTACTTGTTGTTGTCCCACTACGAGAAGGTTGACCTGTTGTTGTCCCACTACGAGAAGGTTGACTTGTTGTCCCACTACGAGAAGGTTGACATGTTGTTGTCCCACTAGGAGAAGGTTGACCTGTTGTTGTTCCACTAATAGAAGGTTGTCCTGTTGTTGTCCCACTAGGAGAAGGTTGACCTGTTGTTGTTCCACTACGAGAAGGTTGTCCTGTTGTTGTCCCACTAGGAGGAGGTTGACCTGTTGTTGTCCCACTACGAGAAGTTCGACCTGTTGTTGTCCCACTACGAGAAGATTGACCTGTTGTTGTTCCACTAGGAGATTGTCTTGTTGTTGTCCCACTACGAGAAGGTTGTCCTGTTGTTGTCCCACTACGAGAAGGTTGTCCTCTTGTTGTCCCACTACGAGAAGGTCGACCTGTTGTTGTCCCACTACGAGAAGATTGACCTGTTGTTGTTCCACTATGAGGTTGTCTTGTTGTTGTCCCACTACGAGAAGGTTGAACTGTTGTTGTCCCACTAGGAGATTGTCTTGTTGTTGTCCCACTAGGAGATTGTCTTGTTGTTGTCCCACTAGGAGGAGGTTGACTTGTTGTTCCACTATGAGGTTGTCTTGTTGTTGTCCCACTCGGAGAAGGTTGTCTTGTTGTTGTCCCACTAAGAGAAGGTTGTCTTGTTGTTGTCCCACTAGGATATTGTCTTGTTGTTGTCCCACTACGAGAAGGTTGACTTGTTGTTGTCCCACTAGGAGGAGGTTGTCTTGTTGTTGTTCCACTAAGAGGAGGTTGTCCTGTTGTTGTCCCACTACGAGAAGGTTGACTTGTTGTTGTCCCGCTAGGAGGAGGTTGTCTTTTTGTTGTTCCACTAGGAGGAGGTTGTCCTGTTGTTGTCCCACTACGAGAACGTTGTCTTGTTGTTGTCCCACTACGAGAAGGTTGACTTGCTGTTGTTCTACTAGGAGATTGTCCTGTTGTTGTCCCACTACGAGAAGGTTGTCTTCTTGTTGTCCCACTAGGAGATTGTCCTGTTGTTATGCCACTACGAGAAGGTTGACCTGTTGTTGTCCCACTAGGAGGTTGTCTTGTTGTTGTTCCACTAGGAGGTTGTATTGTTGTTGTCCCACTACAAGAAGGTTGACCTGTTGATGTCCCACTACGAGAAGGTTGACCTGTTGTTGTGCCACTACGAGAAGGTTGTCTTGTTGTTGTCCCACTACGAGAAGGTTGTCCTGTTGTTGTCCACTACGAAAAGGTTGACCTGTAGTTGTCCTACTACGAGAAGGTTGACCTGTTGTTGTCCCTCAACGAGAAGGTTGACCTGTTGCTGTCAAACTACGAGAAGGTTGACCTGGTGGTGTCCCACTACGAGAAGGTTGTCCTGTTGTTCTTCCACTAGGAGATTTCCTGTTGTTGTCCCACTACGAGAAGGTTGATCTGTTGTTGTCCCACTAGGAGGTTGTCTTGTTGCTGTTCCACTAGCAGATTGTTTTGTTGTTGTCCCACTAGGAGAAGGCTGACTTGTTGTTCCACTAGGAGATTGTCTTGTTGTTGTCCCACTACGAGAAGGTTGTCTTGTTGTTGTCCCACTACGAGAAGGTTGACCTGTTGTTGTCCCTCTACGAGAAGGTTGACCTGTTGTTGTCCCACTACGAGAAGGTTGACCTGTTGTTGTCCCACTAGGAGGTTGTCTTGTTGTTGTTCCACTAGGAGGTTGTCTTGTTGTTGTCCCAATACGAGAAGGTTGATCTGTTGTTGTCCCACTACGAGAAGGTTGTCTTGTTGTTGTCCCACTACGAGAAGGTTGATCTGTTGTTGTCCCACTACGAGAAGGTTGTCTTGTTGTTGTCCCACTACGAGAAAATTGATCTGTTGTTGTCCCACTACGAGAAGGTTGTCTTGTTGTTGTCCCACTACGAGAAGGTTGATCTGTTGTTGTCCCACTACGAGAAGGTTGTCTTGTTGTTGTCCCACTACGAGAAGGTTGATCAGTTGTTGTCCCACTACGAGAAGGTTAACCTGTTGTTGTCCCACTACGAGAAGGTTGTCCTGTTGTTGTCCCACTACGAGAAGGTTGTCTTCTTGTTGTCCCACTACGAGAAGGTTGTCCTGTTGTTGTCCACTACGAAAAGGTTGACCTGTTGTTGTCCCACTACGAGAAGGTTGTCTTGTTGTTGTCCCACTACGAGAAGGTTGTCCTGTTGTTGTCCACTACGAAAAGGTAGACCTGTTGTTGTCCCACTACGAGAAGGTTGTCTTGTTGTTGTCCCACTACGAGAAGGTTGTCCTGTTGTTGTCCACTACGAAAAGGTTGACCTGTTGTTGTCCCACTACGAGAAGGTTGTCTTGTTGTTGTCCCACTACGAGAAGGGTGTCCTGTTGTTGTCCACTACGAAAAGGTTGACCTGTAGTTGTCCTACTATGAGAAGGTTGACCTGTTGTTGTCCCTCAACGAGAAGGTTGACCTGTAGTTGTCCTTCTACGAGAAGGTTGACCTGTTGTTGTCCCACTACGAGAAGGTTGACATGTTGTTGTCCCACTAGGAGAAGGTTGACCTGTTGTTGTTCCACTACGAGAAGGTTGTCCTGTTGTTGTCCCACTACGAGAAGGTTGTCCTGTTGTTGTCCCACTACGAGAAGGTTGTCCTGTTGTTGTCCCACTACGAGAAGGTTGTCCTGTTGTTGTCCCACTACGAGAAGGTTGTCCTGTTGTTGTCCCACTACGAGAAGGTTGTCCTGTTGTTGTCCCACTACGAGAAGGTTGTCTTGTTGTTGTCCCACTACGAGAAGGTTGTCCTGTTGTTGTCCCACTACGAGAAGGTTGTCCTGTTGTTGTCCCACTACGAGAAGGTTGTCCTGTTGTTGTCCCACTACGAGAAGGTTGTCCTGTTGTTGTCCTACTACGAGAAGGTTGTCCTGTTGTTGTCGCACTACGAGAAGGTTGACCTGTTGTTGTCCACTACGAGAAGGTTGTCCTTTTGTTGTCCCACTACGAGAAGGTTGACCTGTTGTTGTCCCACTAGGAGGTTGTCTTGTTGTTGTTCCACTAGGAGGTTGTCTTGTGGTTGTCCCACTACGAGAAGGTTGTCCTGTTGTTGTCCACTACGAAAAGGTTGACCTGTTGTTGTCCCACTACGAGAAGGTTGTCTTGTTGTTGTCCCACTACGAGAAGGTTGTCCTGTTGTTGTCCCACTACGAGAAGGTTGTCCTGTTGTTGTCCCACTACGAGAAGGTTGTCCTGTTGTTGTCCCACTACGAGAAGGTTGTCTTGTTGTTGTCCCACTACGAGAAGGTTGTCCTGTTGTTGTCCCACTAAGAGAAGGTTGTCCTGTTGTTGTCCCACTACGAGAAGGTTGTCTTGTTGTTGTCCCACTACGAGAAGGTTGTCTTGTTGTTGTCCCACTACGAGAAGGTTGTCTTGTTGTTGTCCCACTACGAGAAGGTTGACCTGTTGTTGTCCCTCTACGAGAAGGTTGACCTGTTGTTGTCCCACTACGAGAAGGTTGACCTGTTGTTGTCCCACTAGGAGGTTGTCTTGTTGTTGTTCCACTAGGAGGTTGTCTTGTTGTTGTCCCAATACGAGAAGGTTGATCTGTTGTTGTCCCACTACGAGAAGGTTGTCTTGTTGTTGTCCCACTACGAGAAGGTTGATCTGTTGTTGTCCCACTACGAGAAGGTTGTCTTGTTGTTGTCCCACTACGAGAAAATTGATCTGTTGTTGTCCCACTACGAGAAGGTTGTCTTGTTGTTGTCCCACTACGAGAAGGTTGATCTGTTGTTGTCCCACTACGAGAAGGTTGTCTTGTTGTTGTCCCACTACGAGAAGGTTGATCAGTTGTTGTCCCACTACGAGAAGGTTAACCTGTTGTTGTCCCACTACGAGAAGGTTGTCCTGTTGTTGTCCCACTACGAGAAGGTTGTCTTCTTGTTGTCCCACTACGAGAAGGTTGTCCTGTTGTTGTCCACTACGAAAAGGTTGACCTGTTGTTGTCCCACTACGAGAAGGTTGTCTTGTTGTTGTCCCACTACGAGAAGGTTGTCCTGTTGTTGTCCACTACGAAAAGGTTGACCTGTTGTTGTCCCACTACGAGAAGGTTGTCTTGTTGTTGTCCCACTACGAGAAGGTTGTCCTGTTGTTGTCCACTACGAAAAGGTTGACCTGTTGTTGTCCCACTACGAGAAGGTTGTCTTGTTGTTGTCCCACTACGAGAAGGGTGTCCTGTTGTTGTCCACTACGAAAAGGTTGACCTGTAGTTGTCCTACTATGAGAAGGTTGACCTGTTGTTGTCCCTCAACGAGAAGGTTGACCTGTAGTTGTCCTTCTACGAGAAGGTTGACCTGTTGTTGTCCCACTACGAGAAGGTTGACATGTTGTTGTCCCACTAGGAGAAGGTTGACCTGTTGTTGTTCCACTACGAGAAGGTTGTCCTGTTGTTGTCCCACTACGAGAAGGTTGTCCTGTTGTTGTCCCACTACGAGAAGGTTGTCCTGTTGTTGTCCCACTACGAGAAGGTTGTCCTGTTGTTGTCCCACTACGAGAAGGTTGTCCTGTTGTTGTCCCACTACGAGAAGGTTGTCCTGTTGTTGTCCCACTACGAGAAGGTTGTCCTGTTGTTGTCCCACTACGAGAAGGTTGTCCTGTTGTTGTCCCACTACGAGAAGGTTGTCTTGTTGTTGTCCCACTACGAGAAGGTTGTCCTGTTGTTGTCCCACTACGAGAAGGTTGTCCTGTTGTTGTCCCACTACGAGAAGGTTGTCCTGTTGTTGTCCCACTACGAGAAGGTTGTCCTGTTGTTGTCCTACTACGAGAAGGTTGTCCTGTTGTTGTCGCACTACGAGAAGGTTGACCTGTTGTTGTCCACTACGAGAAGGTTGTCCTTTTGTTGTCCCACTACGAGAAGGTTGACCTGTTGTTGTCCCACTAGGAGGTTGTCTTGTTGTTGTTCCACTAGGAGGTTGTCTTGTGGTTGTCCCACTACGAGAAGGTTGTCCTGTTGTTGTCCACTACGAAAAGGTTGACCTGTTGTTGTCCCACTACGAGAAGGTTGTCTTGTTGTTGTCCCACTACGAGAAGGTTGTCCTGTTGTTGTCCCACTACGAGAAGGTTGTCCTGTTGTTGTCCCACTACGAGAAGGTTGTCCTGTTGTTGTCCCACTACGAGAAGGTTGTCTTGTTGTTGTCCCACTACGAGAAGGTTGTCCTGTTGTTGTCCCACTACGAGAAGGTTGTCCTGTTGTTGTCCCACTACGAGAAGGTTGTCCTGTTGTTGTCCCACTACGAGAAGGTTGTCCTGGTTTTGTCCCACTACGAGAAGGTTTGGCATGGAACATGGAAGTCATCAGAGAAACAAAAGATGATGCCAGTAACCCCGAAGTCATCAGAGGTATGATGGCCTGGAGATCTGAAGTGAGAGGAGACAGGAGTGCCAGAATTATGTCGAAGTTATACAAGTGTTCTCGGACCCTACTCCCTAGACGTTGGCCTACTTGGTCAATATATGTCTTTAGACAGCGTTGATTGATGATTGGGTATATGAGATGACGGGATATACAGGTGATAACATTGTTACCTGCAGCTGTACTCGCGGCCCCGCATCGTATATTTGATATAATCTGTTCCTATCTCCACACACAACAGATGGCAAGCAGCGCCACAATAGAGGAAGTGACGTCACGAGATTTCCAAGAATGTCAAACTGAGCCTGTTATGAATTGCATATTGTGACGTCACAGACAATAGCGGGTGGCCAAGTCGTCAACTCATCGAGCTTCAAACCAGGATAACGTGGGTTCGAATCCCGGTAGAGTCAACAGTTTCTTCTATCGAGAGTGAAATAAAAACTCAGATCCGAACACCCCACGGTGACTGCACTGGACAAGTAGCCCTTATCCTTCGGTCTTATAAGACCCATCGGTAGACCCAAATACTGGGAAAATGTTAAGATTTTTTTGCGTCACAAAGTTAAACGATCATACAGCTGGGATGTGAACAGCTGGGACATGAACAGCTGGTGTGTGGATCAAAATTATAACCGTAACATTGGTTGTTTTATTTATGTATGAGCTTCAAATAAGTACAACATTTGTAAGTTTTTAAAAGTACGTGGGTATCAAAACTGTAACTGTGCGTTTTTATATGTGTACACGTACGTGTATGTGACGTGTAAAGAAAGGAAAGTTATGATATTCCAGACAATGCGAGAACACAAGACCCAAAGGCCGACGGCGAAAAAGATGGATTGACTGAATATTAAGAACAGTAGGAAACATAATAACACCAGCAGAGACGAACAGAAGAGCAAAAGATGGATTGACTGAATATTAGGAACACTAGGAAACATAACAACAGCAGAGGCGAACAGAAGAGCAAAAGATGGATTGACTGAATATTAGGAACAGTAGGAAATATAACAGCAGAGGCGAACAGAAGAGCAAAAGACCGCAAATCTACGCTGAAAGGCAAATGAGGAAAGAAAGAAGAAGAAATAGATAACTAGTTCAAACTGCCCCGAAGCACACATTTGCGTCACGAAGTCCTGGGACGAGATGAAACGAGATATAAGTGAACAACCTTGACTGAAGGACGCATTGAAAGGTGTTATTTATTCTGCATCTAATTTAATTATTGAACTGTGACAAGGCCAGCTTGATATGTGACATCAGAGTTGAAGCAAAAGCAAAAAAGATTTGTCGGAGGTCACAGGGCACATGTTTAATGATGGAAAGGAGCCATAATAAACCGTGCGTAACTTCCTGGTGCAACAACAAGTGGATGTTGACATCATCAATGGTTATTTTCTAAACACAGGATGAATACAAGTTTTTTTTTTTTGGGGGGGGGAAGGGGGGGGGGAGGAGGGGGGCTTGGTACATGCCAATTGTTTACCATTTCTCTATAAGCAGAAAAAAAAACATGAAGCAAAGAAAAAGGGAAAGAATTCGAACGTGGTTGTGGAGGGAGGGGGGGGGGACGGCCACATTGTGTGTACACACTGGGCGTGCCATCATTGTGGCAGTGGACATAGACACAGAGAAAGGAAAACGTAATAGAGAGCTTACAGTAAAGATGTGATAGAGAACTACAGGAAGAAGTGTTAGAAAACATCAGTAAAGAAATGTTAGAAAACATCAGTAAAGATGTGAAAGAGAACATCAGTAAAGATGTGATAGAGAACTTTACAAGACCACAGATGTAAAACATTCTTTTTTGCCCAACTCCTAAACATCCAGATGGTAATATAATAATATATGACAAACATAACATCCAGATGGTAATATAATAATATATGACAAACATAACATCCAGATGGTAATATAATAATATATGACAAACATAACGTTCAGATGGTAACCGATTAGTTTGTTTCCTGTCAATCATCCATGGCATGTTTATGATTCGTCATTGACTCATGATACGCCCCCATTGATTGGACAAGTCACTGATTTATTATTAACGTCATTGATTGATTAAAAACATCGCTGATTGATTGTATACGTCATTTATGTATTAGACACGTCATTGACTAATAAGACAAGTCGATGATTGATAGTTGGGGCTGACTTGACCAAAATCCCAAAAGTTTGTTTCGCTGTAGTTGTCTCTCCAGTGGCTTGGTTCCTTCAAGCAATTGTCAAGTAAATATGTTCATCTGATTGTCTGTCCGTCGGTCCGTTCTCATATCTGTCTCTCTGCTTGCCTGGCCGTTTGTCGACCTTCATGTCCTTTCGTCAGTCCGCCTGTCTTCTCGCATGCCTGTTAAATCATTGTCTTTCTATGTGTCTATCCGCATGTCTGTCCTTTAGTCGGTATGTTTGTCAATCTCTCTTTATCAGCTTGATTTTCTGCTTGTCAAACTACAACTCTGTATGTTTTTCTTTCTGTGTGTCTATCTGTCTAACCGATTCGTCTATCTGTCTACCTGTCCATGGGTCATTTCCTCTGTCTGCTTATCTGTCTACCTATCTGCCTTTCTGACTGCCTCTCTACCTATCTGCCTTTCTGACTGCCTCTCTATCTATCTGCCTTTCTGACTGCCTCTCTACCTATCTGCCTTTCTGACTGCCTCTCTACCTATCTGCCTTTCTGACTGCCTCTCTACCTATCTGCCTTTCTGACTGCCTCTCTACCTATCTGCCTTTCTGACTGCCTCTATCTATCTGCCTTTCTGACTGCCTCTCTACCTATCTGCCTTTCTGACTGCCTCTCTATCTATCTGCCATTCTGACTGCCTCTCTACCTATCTGCCTTTCTGACTGCCTCTCTACCTCTCTGCCTTTCTGACTGCCTCTTTACCTATCTGCCTTTCTGACTGCCTCTCTACCTCTCTGCCTTTCTGACTGCCTCTCTACCTCTCTGCCTTTCTGACTGCCTCTCTATCTATTTGCCTGTCTGTCTACACAATTCGTTTGTCATCTACCCATCAGTCATTCCCCTGTCTGCCTGTCTGTCTACCTGCCTGATATTCTGCTTGTCTGACTGTCCCTCTGTTTGTCTGCCATTCCATCGAGGGACCACCACGCGTCACACCCTCTCCGTTACAAACTGTCCGTATCAACAGCCATTGAAAGGCACAAAGGGATTAAAGCCTCCAACCCGACTCCCAGCATTAACGTCAGTTAAAACCCTCACCTATTCGACGTGTATTGTAGCTTCATTTGTTTTCGTGTGCGCCGCTCACTGACAAAGATTGATCTGTCCGTCAGCTGTTCTGTATCCGCCCTTTAAATATCCCGGGATTACTCCATCCCTCCTCATTTTGTTCAATATATTTCACACTGCTAAAACTGCAACTGTCGATAAGGCCAACTTAAGACTGTCGATATCGGGGACCAACTGAAGGGTGTGTCAGATTGATGTAAAAGCTGATGGTTTGGGTTATAAAAATGTATGACCAAATTAACAAATCAATTTTGTAAGTAGATAATAATAAAACCGAAAGAAAAGTACGAACGGAGGAAACTACGACGGAGGTCAAACATGAATCATGTATGCTTGAAGTTCATTCTACAATGTCAGTGTTATGTCATATAGTTCATTCTACAGTGTCAGTGTTATGTCATATGGTTCATTCTACAGTGTCAGTGTTATGTCATATAGTTCATTCTACAGTGTCAGTGTTATGTCATATGGTTCATTCTACAGTGTCAGTGTTATGTCATATAGTTCATTCTACAGTGTCAGTGCTTTGTCATATAGTTCATTCTACAACGTCAGTGTTCTGTCATATAGTTCATTCTACAGTGTCAGTGTTATGTCATATAGTTCATTCTACAATGTCAATAATATGTCATATAGTTCATTCTACAATGTCAGTGTTATGTCATATAGTTCATTCTACAATGTCAGTGTTATGTCATATAGTTCATTCTACAATGTCAATGTTATGTCATATAGTTCATTCTAC
>JAVIAB010000047.1:9250585-9323085 GCA_032433765.1 Megaustenia siamemsis | reverse complement strand
TGTTTAGTGAAGAACTAACTTGGTTTATGTACAAGCTTTAGTGAAGAACTAACTTGGTTTATGTGTACAGTTTAGTGAAGAACTTAGTTTATGTGCAAGGTTTAGTGAAGAACTAACTTGATTTCTGTACAATGTTTGGTGAAGAACTAACTTAGTTTATGTGCAAGGTTTAGTGAAGAACTAACTTGGTTTCTGTACAATGTTTAGTGAAGAACTAACTTAGTTTATGTGCAAGGTATAGTGAAGAACTAACTTGATTTCTGTACAATGTTTGGTGAAGAACTAACTTAGTTTATGTGCAAGGTTTAGTGAAGAACTAACTTAGTTTATGTGCAAGGTATAGTGAAGAACTAACTTGATTTCTGTACAATGTTTGGTGAAGAACTAACTTAGTTTATGTGCAAGGTTTAGTGAAGAACTAACTTGATTTCTGTACAATGTTTGATGAAGAACTAACTTAGTTTATGTGCAAGGTTTAGTGAAGAACTAACTTAGTTTATGTGCAAGGTTTAGTGAAGAACTAACTTGATTTCTGTACAATGTTTGATGAAGAACTAACTTAGTTTATGTGCAAGGTTTAGTGAAGAACTAACTTCGTTTCTGTACAATGTTTGGTGAAGAACTATCTATCTATCTATCTATCTATCTATCTATCTATCTATCTATCTATCTATCTATCTATCTATCTATCTATCTATCTATCTATCTATCTATCTATCTATCTATCTATCTATCTATCTATCTATCTATCTATCTATCTATCTATCTATCTATCTATCTATCTATCTATCTATCTATCTATCTATCTATCTATCTATCTATCTATCTATCTATCTATCTATCTATCTATCTATCTATCTATCTATCTTTCGTTCACCTGAAATATTGTCTATATCTGCAATGTCGTTTCCTGTATAAATTTTACTGTCTTTTGTAATTCTTGCAGTGGCCCATATAGTTTTGTCTGTAGTGTTGTATCTATGGGCCAATGGATTTTCCTTAGTCTACTATATTCAGTGCAGTCTTGAAGTATGTGTTCAGCAGTCTGGGGTGCCTGTCCACATGTACAAGTAGTTGATGTGCCAATCTTGAATTTTGTATACATGTAACTAAGGAGTCGATTGTGTCCTGTTCTGAGGCGTATAATGATAACTTGTTCATATCTATTCATATTATGAAAGGCATCCTGATTTGGGGCTTGTGGTCCTCTGATTAATTTGATTATCTGTTTCTTATGATGGAATGTAACCGGTGTATCTAGTTGTGTGCCTGTTGAACCGTCCTTTGCCAACTGATCTGCTTTCTCATTTCCTGGTATTCCACAGTGAGATGGGATCCACTGCAGGGCAACCCTGTGGTGCTTGCAGAGTTCAGTCAATAAGGTCTGCAGATGTGGTAAGTTTCTGGATTGTAGTGCCTGGAGTGCTGATCTTGCATCTGTCAAAAACACTACAGGCTGTGGGCTAAGATTACTGTTCAGCAGTTTTTCTATTGCCAACTTTATTGCTTGTATTTCTGCATCATAATTGTGACAATATTTCCCTGTTGCTATTTTATTCATATCCCTAGTGTTGTTTGGGTACTCTATATATGCACCTGCTCCCCCATTCTTAACTGCATTATGTGCTGATCCATCTGTGTACACACGAATCCATAGGTCTTGTGGGTATTCTTCATCCAGGAAACTGAGAGTTATTGTTTTTCGCTGTAGACTCTTCTGTTCTTCTTTGTCAACTATACCTTCCACTTCTGTCCGTATTTATATTGATAATCATGATTCCTCTGTCCAGGGAGTCTGTTCTAGTATGGGCAGTAGGGGGTTAACAACTCTTGGCATGTCTGGTGTTTGTCTACTAATACGCTTGGCTTGGTGGATAAAGCTGCTTCTCTTAAGTCGTCCCAATGCAAGATTTTGGAATCTGTCCTTCATTGGATGTCTCGGCATACAAGCAAATTTTTCTGCCTGTATCAGCACCTTTGTGTTCCTCCTTTCTCTCAGTGCTGGTATCCTCCACAATTTCTCCATCTCCAATGTTGGTGTTGATTTCATTGCTCCTGTGATGACCCTAAGTGCCTGGTTTTGTACTTTATCCAGTTCTTGCAGTGTGGTGTTTGATGCTGAGGACCATGCAGATGATCCATATTCTAAATGTGGGCGTATACTCTGTTGGTAAACTTTACTGAATATTTCCCACTCGCACCCCATGTGGTTCCATACAGTTTTCTTAGAATGGCCAATTTCTTCCTTGCTTTTTGGGTTGCCTTATTTATCTGATGTTTCCAAGATAGTTTGCTATCAAATGTAACTGCGAGATCTTAGCTTGTATGTCTTCTTTCACGGGTTCATTGTTTATGTAAATGGCTTCTGCTTTTTGTTTTGTGGAGAGAGTGAAAAGTGTAGTACAGCATTTGTCTGTATTGATGCTGATACACCATCTATTTGTCAATGAATTCAGTGCATTTATAGCTCTTTGTAGCAACTTGGAGGCCACTGTTGCATACTCCTCTGTGCACCACATTACCAAGTCATCTGGTCTCTTGTCGTTTCTCTAGGTTAATTTCAATATTATTGTCATTTGCAAAGGAGTCTGCAAAGTGATTTGCTGCATGCTTACCTGTTAGGATGTTTCCATCCTTCTTCAGTGTAATTTTGGTGTTCCTTTCTGTACCCTCATCATTCAGCTGTTTTACAAGCTTCCACACTTTTCTTGTGTCTCGTTCAAGATTCAATGACTCTGTTTTCTCTTTCCAGCTTCTCCGTCTGGCTTGTAGTTTAGCCCGTTGAAATTTGGCTTTAGCATGCTGATAGTTATTGTGGTGTTCCTGGCAAGGGTTATTTTCTGCTTGCTTTCGAGATGTTTCCATGCCATTGTGCAGTGCTCTAGTTCACTACTCCAGTATGGTTTGTAGTGTTTCCGTGCCCCTCTAGGTATTGTTTTACTGGCAGCTTGTATTATTAGTCTACTGAATTCATCAACTATTTTGTTGATGTCTCTATCTGTATTTAGATCTTTAGTCAGTACACTGGTGTAGTGTTGATACATTTTCCAGTCTGCCTTTTTGTAATTCCATCTTGAGAGAGTGCTGTTCTCCCTGACGGTCTCATTTTGCACCACTAAAAAGACTGGCCGGTGGTCGCTGCCTCCAGGTTGTTTCCCAACAATACGTGTGATATTCCAATCCAGGTCTGGTGAATGGAAAGCAAGGTCTGGTGTAGATGTGGTATGCCATGATCTGGAGTAGAATGTTGGTGGATCTGTTGTCTGGTTTAATAGTATAAGCCCATTGTCATCCTGCCAATTTTCAAGCTCTTCACCTCTCTTGTCCATATGTTCATAGCCCCAGCTCTGTGAATGGCTGTTAAAGTCTCCACATACAATTATTCTTTCTTTTAATGTAATTGTGTCTAGTGCTAGTGGGCGGTCACTCGGACAGTAGTAGTTAAGTAGATGAAGGTCTGTATTTTCTGTCCTGAGGTGCAGTATTTGATATTCCGCCCCATCCATATACACTTCAATCTGACATGTTGTTCTTTACAAGTGTCAATATTCCACCCTTTTGTCTGTTTTTTTCTGTCAGATCGGTAGCACTGGTATCCCCTAATCTTCAAGGCTATGTCGTTGTTTAGATGGGTTTCCTGCAAACAGCATATGCTTACTTGTTCTTCATGCAGGATATTTTCTAATTCTATCTTCTTACTGTACACATCTCTTTTGCTGTTGATGCCTTCAGCATTCCAGTGCATTATTTTGAGTGATCTTATTTTGGATTGGCCAGTAGCTCTAATCTCTTGCCCCCTGACTCCAGAGAGCGGTTGAGAAGGGCATCCAGTATTAGTGGTTGGGCCCTTCCGAGGTTGAGGGCCCGGAGCTGCACCTGTCTGAGTGTCTATCACAGGGCGAGTGCCATATCGATTTGCGGTTATAGACATACTTCCCATTGGCGTGAGTGAGTGGCATCCTGATTGTTGTAGTGCGCCTTTTGGCTGGTTGCCTCCGACTTCAGCACTTAAACTTGCTAGAGCAGACTGTGGTCTTGCTCGGGTGTAGGAAGGCCTGGCCAGTCTTGGTTTTCAGTCCCTGGTGACTGTTAAGCCCCATCCCCACGACAAGGAGCTGGCCTTGATGAGAGGTGAAGAACTAACTTAGTTTATGTACACGGTTTAGTGAAGAACTAACTTGGTTTGTGTACAAGGTTTAGTGAAGAACTAATTTGGTTTGTGTACAAGGTTTAGTGAAGAATTAACTTGGTCTAGTGAAGAACTAATTTAGTTTATGTACAAGGTTTAGTGAAGAACTAATTTGGTTTGTGTACACGGTTTAGTGAAGAATTAACTTGGTCTAGTGAAGAACTAATTTAGTTTATGTACAAGGTTTAGGGAAGAACTAACTTGGCTTGTGTACATGGTTTAGTGAAGAATTAATTTAGTTTATTTACAAGGTTTAGTGAAGAACTAATTTGGTTTATGTACAAGGTTTAGTGAAGAACTAATTTGGTTTATGTACAAGGTTTAGGGAAGAACTAACTTGGTTTATGTACAAGGTTTAGGGAGGAACTAACTTGGTTTGTGTACACGGTTTAGTGAAGAATTAACTTGGTCTAGTGAAGAACTAAATTGGTTTGTGTACAATGTTTAGTGAAGAATTAACTTGGTCTAGTGAAGAACTAACGTGGTTTGTGTACAAGGTTTAGGGAAGAACTAATTTAGTTGATGTACAAGGTTTAGTGAAGAACTAATTTGGTTTATGTACAAGGTTTAGGGAAGAACTAAGTTGGTTTGTGTACACGGTTTAGTGAAGAATTAACTTGGTCTAGTGAAGAACTAACGTGGTTTGTGTACAAGGTTTAGGGAAGAACTAACTTGGTTTGTGTACAAGGTTTAGGGAAGAACTAACTTGGTTTGTTTACAAGTATGCCTATTTACAATACTCAGTGAACACGTTGTCTAGTAACGACTTAAGTTCCCCGACCTACTTGCTACATCGTATTGACAGTTACAGGAGTCTACACTGTCATGAGATATAAATGTCAACAAGAGATAATGGATGATTGACAGCTACAGCTTGTCTTGTTGCTCCCTTCATAGAACTTCAATTCTTCAAGAACATTTTCAAACAAATTTTATCTGTTGCCATGGATACGATTGTGTGATTACAATGACGTCAGGTAAAGAAATGTAGCTACTTATCTTATCCTTGATGTATCCACTCATCCAATCTTTGTCTCCCAACTTGTTCGACCCATTATTCTCCCTCTTACAGTGTCGCCGGTAAGGCACATGCTGATGATTGCTAATTCTTTATTTTTACCGTCTTATGCCAGTCTCCAATTGTTGCAGTAACATATATTCATAGTTTGTTATAATTTCATGTTCTTCACTGTGGATAATTACAGCTCGTCAGTTGACATTTGTTTTCCATACATTCCAATAGAAGTTTTCCTCTTCCCTATTTTTTCACGTACGCAATTCTCTCTTGGCATCGTTCTGTGATGTTTGAGAGAAGGACTGTCTCATCACCGTCCTGGTATTGTGTAGCCATATATTGTGAAAGAACTGCAATAAATTATACACATCCAGGTATATCATTGTCAATAAGTACATCATAATCATCAAGTACACATGCATCAAGTATATCACAATAATCAGGTACAACATAATCATCAAGTACATCAAATATCATCAAGTACATCACATATCATCAAGTACATCACATATCATCAAGTACAAAACAATCATCAAGTACATCACATATCATCAAGTACAACACAATCATCAATTACATCTCACATCATCAAGTACAACACAATCATCAAGTACAACACACATCATCAAGTGCAACACAATCATCAAGTACATCATAAACATCAAGTACATCACATATCATTAAGTACAACACAATCATCAATTACATCACACATCATCAAGTACATCATAAACATCAAGTACATCACACATCATCAAGTACAACACAATCATCAATTACATCACACATCATCAAGTACAACACAATCATCAAGTACATCACACATCATCAAGTGCAACACAAACATCAAGTACATCATAAACATCAAGTACATCACATATCATCAAGTACAACACAATCATCAAGTACATCATAAACATCAAGTATAACATAAACATCAAGTACAACACAATCATCAAGTACAACACATATCATCAAGTATAACATAAATATCAAGTACAACACACATCATTCAAGTATAACACATATCATCAAGTACAACACAAAAATGAAGTACAGCACATATCATCAAGTACATCACAATCATCAAGTACAACACATATCATCAAGTACAACATAAACATCATGTACAACATAAACATCAAGTACAACATAATCATCAAGTACAACATAAACATGAAGTACAACATAATCATCAAGTACAACATAAACATGAAGTACAACACAATCATCAAGTACAAAATAAACACAAAGTACAACACAATCATCGAGTACATCACACATCATCAAGTACAACACAATCATCAAGTACAACACAATCATCGAGTACAACATAAACAACAAGTGCAACACATATCCAGTACAACATAAACATCAAGTACAACACATATCATCAAGTACAACACAAACATCAAGTACAACAGATACCATCAAGTACAACACACATCATTAAGTAAAACAGAAACATCAAGTACAACACATATCATCAAGTACAACACATATCATCAAGTAAAACATAAACATCAAGTACAACACATATAATCAAGTAAAACAGAAACATCAAGTACAACACACATCATCAAGTACAACACATATCAAGTACAACACATATCATCAAGTAAAACATAAACATCAAGTACAACACATATCATCAAGTACAACACATATCATCAAGTACAACACACATCATCAAATACAACACACATCATCAAGTACAACACACATCAGCAAGTACAACACAAACATCAAGTACAACACATATCATCAAGTACAAAACATATCAGGTACAACACAATCATCAAGTAAAAAACATATCAGGCACAACACAATCATCAAGTACAACACATATCATCAAATACAGCACATATCATCAAGTACAATACACATCATCAAGCACAACACATACCATCAAGTATAACACATATCATCAAGTACAACACAAAAATGAAGTACAACACATATCATCAAGTACATCACAATCATCAAGTACAACACATATCATCAAGTACAACATAAACATCATGTACAACATAAACATCAAGGACAACATAATCATCAAGTACAACATAAACATCAAGTACAACATAATCATCAAGTACAACATAAACATCAAGTACAACACAATCATCAAGTACAACACAATCATCAAGTACAACACAATCATTGAGTACATCACACATCATCAAGTACAACAAAAACATCAAGTACAAAATAAACATCAAGTACAACACAATCATCGAGTACATCACACATCATCAAGTACAACACAATCATCAAGTACAACGCAATCATCGAGTACATCACACATCATCAAGTACAACACAATCATCAAGTACAACACAATCATCAAGTACAACACAATCATCAAGTACAACAAAAACATCAAGTACATCACACATCATCAAGTACAACACAATCATCAAGTACAACACAATCATCAAGTACAACACAATCATCAAGTACAACAAAAAATCAAGTACAAAATAAACATCAAGTACAACACAATCACCAAGTACAACATAAACATCAAATACAACACAGGCATTACGCATTAATGATTGCCTACTGTCGTATGTAACCATCTCCCTCCACAACTTTCTCTCTCTCCAACAGTTTATTAATTCTGTTGTTGACTTCCTACTAAACCATTCTCTTAAACTGTCCTCTCTCTTTTCTCTGTATTTCTCTCTATCTCTTCTTCCCTCAGTTTTTCCTGTGGTCACAATATGCCCCAACTGTCCCCTGCTCACAACATGATGCTTGCTTTCTTATGATGCTGGAGATAACTTCTCTTTTTGCTTCCTTTACTTTCAGAATGTTATCATTTCGCTCTTTAGCTGTCCGTGGTATTCTCAACATTTTTTCTGTAAAACCACATTTCTGTGACCTCCAGCTATTTTATTGTCTGTTGCCTTATTGTCCATGATTCACATGGATACATGAAGACTGGTTCTATATAACACTGAATGATTATGTTGCTTACTTCCACTGACACAAATAGATTATGCAATATATTTCTATTCCTTAGAATGAGGCCTTTGTCTGGGCAACTCATCTCTGTTGTATATCTACCATCTGAGCTATTGTACACCTCATCTCTGTTGTACATCTACCATTTGAATTATTCTACACCTCACCTCTGTTGTACATCTACCATAAGAGCTATCCTACACCTCATCACTGTTGTACATCTACCACCAGAACATTTCTACACCTCACCTCTGTTGTATATCTACCACCTGAACTATTCTACACCTCATCTCTGTTGTACACCTACCATTTGAATTATTCTACACCTCATCTCTGTTGTATATCTACCACCTGAACTATTCTACACCTCATCTCTGTTGTACATCTACCATTTGAACTATTCTACACCTCACCTCTGTTGTACATCTACCATTTGAACTATTCTACACCTCACCTCTGTTGTACATCTACCATTTGAACTATTCTACACCTCACCTCTGTTGTACATCTACCACCTGAACTATTCTATATCTCACCTCTGTTGTTGAAGTTCATTTTTTTCCCCGTTTGCGTTTCCAATTATGATTTTTGTTTTCCTTTTTGAAATAGCTGTTTTCAAAATTTGCTGTTTTTAATTTTCCTGTTTCAACCTTGAAACTTTCATGTCAAAACATCTGAAAGAAGAGACGTGGGCGCGCACCCACCGAGAGTACCGTAAGTCGTTGATCACTGAGATCTCTATTTGAACAGTGCAATTATCAATGTTGGTAATGTCCCATTTGTTTGTTCAGTTCTCTGTCCAGAACTAGCTGCGCCACAGTACAATTTGATCACGTTGGACAACATTAACTCACTCTACCCAAGTACCTTCGACAGGAAGAACGGGACAGTCGTCAACATCAAATGTTACACAGAAAGTTATACTTTAGTTGGAAACTCAACTGTGAGTATTCATGTGTCTACCCCCGTGACCTTTTTCCCATTTAAAACCAAAGAAATGTTTGTGTTTATTCAAGGGCATGAACTCCGAATTATTGTGCAACTTTAGACAGATTTATGGAACTTGGAACTGTCAACTACCGAATGTGATCAAGTTGTGTGTAGATTCGTGTCCAACTTCTCTATTGTCAGAGAATATGTCACATTACAGAGTATATAGCACATTATAAAGATTATATCACATTACCGAGAATATGTCACATTACCGAGAATATATCACATTACAGAGAATATATCACATTACAGAGAATATGTCACATTACAGAGTATATGTCACATTACAGAGTATATGTCACATTACAGAGTATATATCACATTACAGAGAATATGTCATGTCACATTACAGAGAATATACCACATTACAGAGAATATGTCACATTACCGAGAATATGTCAAATTACAGAGAAAATGTCACACTACGGAGAATATATCACATTACAGAGAATATATCACATTACAGAGGATATGTCACATCACGGTGAATATATCACATTACAGAGAATATGTAACATTACAGAGAATAAATCACATTACATAGAAAGTTACAACTCATGAAAATAATGTTTAGGGGAGATCATCTTATCTTGGTATAACCAGGATACTTTTATAACTAAAACGGCCCGGAACGCGATCCATTAAATGCGATTTGAGGGTCACAAGATACATATTTTAGAACTAATTGAAGACTATATAGAACGTGTGTAGACCGGGTATACAAGCTCAACCAAGCGAGACTACAATTCCTTTAATCAAAACAACACAGATACTCTCACAGGTATTATAATTGTTATCTTCAATGAGCGGAGAAGCCACATGATTGTGACATCCCAAATATGCTGATGATACTGTTCTACTAGCAGAAAATCCTAAAGATTTACAACAATTACTTAATGTAATAAACATGACAAGCACAAAAATATGGACTAGATATGAATATAAAAAAGACTAAAACTATGATCATAAACAAAGAAAATTCTCAAGACCTACAATTAAATATCAAAGTTGAATGAATACATCTATACTACAACTACCTGGGACATACTATAACCAGTGATGGAAAATGTACAACTGAAATAAATAAAAGAATAGGAATGGCAAAAAGTAATTTCAATGCCATGAAAAATATACTAACATCAAAACAAATAACACCAGGGCTGAAACTAAGAATAGCAAAATGTTACATCTTCTCAATATTCTTGTATGGTGCAGAAACATGGACATTAGACTAGAAAACAGAACAGAAAATTGAAGCCTTTGAAATGTGGATTTATAGAAGAATAGGTAGAATTGGATGGAACGAAAAGAAAACAAACGAAGAAGTTTTAAAACAACTAAAAATGAAAAAAAGAACTACTAAACACAATTAGAGCAAGACAAATGAAATTTTTGGGTCATGTTAAAAGACACGACAGTCTAATAAAAGTAATATTAGAAGGGAAAATACAAGGTAAAAGAGGCAGAGGCAGACCAAGACTAACATGGACGAGTAACATCAAAAGATGGGAAAGTCAGCCAATGGCAATCTGCACCATCAAAGCAAGAGACAGAGTGGAATGGCGCTCCATGGTAGCCAACCTTCGATGCGGAGACGACACTCAATGATGATGATGATGATGATGATGAAACGTGAGGACGTTCTCAATCTCTGAAATCGTCGATCGTCGAGTCGATGAGTCTTCCCAGCAGGCGCTGAGAGGATTTCTCTGGAGTGACGTCATTACAGGGACACTGTGATGTTCCAGTGTGATTTCAAACTTGTGGCTCAGACACGATCTACATCTTTCTTCACTCATCTCTCATGCATTCTTTTCCAGGGTACCCCAAGTCTCCCCCACATCTACGTCTCATTTGTTCCCACATTTATCCGCTCATACTCCCATTGACTGTGACTATTGATGATGGTGTGTGTATCTCGCGAATACGTCACCTTGTAACAGGGGAGGGGAGAGAAGGGATGCTACTGAAAGATAGAGAGAACATAGTTGGATCGACAGATAAAGAAGAGTAAAAGGGGGCATAAGCAATAGATAAATTAAATATTCAAGGCACGAGTTATCGGGACTGACTAGACAAGACAATGATGCTCGGATCGTAATGAACTAGTGGGGGTAAAGTGACTGGGGAGAGAAAAGTTAACATTCAGTTGTGTGTGACCTGACACGAGATCGTGGTTGAGTTGAAAGCGACATGTTGGTTGGTTGAGACACAGAGGAGGAGTTTCTAGATCTGAGAGCGAGAGGATAGCTTGTGTGGCGAGATAGAGTAGAGAGATGGATTGTAGTTAGAGCTGATGATGTGGATTCTTAGGTAGAAGTAGTTCATCTACAAGATGTGAGACGTTTGATGGGACAAGATAGTCTAGACAATAGTTCATCTACAAGATGTGAGACGTTTGATGGGACAAGATAGTCTAGACAATAGTTCATCTACAAGATGTGAGACGTTTGATGGGACAAGATAGTCTAGACAATAGTTCATCTACAAGATGTGAGACGTTTGATGGGACAAGATAGTCCAGACAATAGTTCATCTACAAGATGTGAGACGTTTGATGGGACAAGATAGTCTAGACAATAGCTCATCTACAAGATGTGAGACGTTTGATGGGACAAGATAGTCCAGACAATAGTTCATCTACAAGATGTGAGACGTTTGATGGGACAAGATAGTCTAGACAATAGTTCATCACAAGATGTGAGACGTTTGATACAAGATGTGAGACGTTTGATGGGACAAGATAGTCTAGACAATAGTTCATCTACAAGATGTGAGACGTTTGATAGGACAAGATAGTCTAGACAATAGTTCATCTAAAGATGTGAGACGTTTGATGGGACAAGATAGTCTAGACAATAGTTCATCTACAAGATGTGAGACGTTTGATGGGACTAGACAGTCTAGACAATAGTTCATCTACAAGATGTGAGACGTTTGATGGGACAATAGATAGTTCATCTACAAGACAATAGTCTAGACAATAGTTCATCTACAAGATGTGAGACGTTTGATGGGACAAGATAGTCTAGACAATAGTTCATCTACAAGATGTGAGACGTTTGATGGGACAAGATAGTCTAGACAATAGTTCATCTACAAGATGTGAGACGTTTGATGGGACAAGATAGTCTAGACAATAGTTCATCTACAAGATGTGAGACGTTTGATGGGACAAGATAGTCTAGACAATAGTTCATCTACAAGATGTGAGACGTTTGATGGGACTAGACAGTCTAGACAATAGTTCATCTACAAGATGTGAGACGTTTGATGGGACAAGATAGTCTAGACAATAGTTCATCTACAAGATGTGAGACGTTTGATGGGACAAGATAGTCTAGACAATAGCTCATCTACAAGATGTGAGACGTTTGATGGAACAAGATAGTCTAGACAATAGTTCATCTACAAGATGTGAGACGTTTGATGGGACAAGATAGTCTAGACAATAGTTCATCTACAAGATGTGAGACGTTTGATGGGACAAGATAGTCTAGACAATAGTTCATCTAAAGATGTGAGACGTTTGATGGGACAAGATAGTCTAGACAATAGTTCATCTACAAGATGTGAGATGTTTGATGGGACAAGATAGTCTAGACAATAGCTCATCTACAAGATGTGAGACGTTTGATGGGACAAGATAGTCTAGACAATAGTTCATCTACAAGATGTGAGACGTTTGATGGGACTAGACAGTCTAGACAATAGTTCACCCACAACATGTGAGACGTTTGATGGGACAAGATAGTCTAGACAATAGTTCATCTAAAGAAGTGAGACGTTTGATGGGACAAGATAGTCTAGACAATAGCTCATCTACAAGATGTGAGACGTTTGATGGGACAAGATAGTCTAGACAATAGCTCATCTAAAGATGTGAGACGTTTGATGGGACAAGATAGTCTAGACAATAGTTCATCTACAAGATGTGAGACGTTTGATGGGACAAGATAGTCTAGACAATAGTTCATCTACAAGATGTGAGACGTTTGATGGGACAAGATAGTCTAGACAATAGCTCATCTACAAGATGTGAGACGTTTGATGGGACAAGATAGTCTAGACAATAGTTCATCTACAAGATGTGAGACGTTTGATGGGACAAGATAGTCTAGACAATAGTTCATCTACAAGATGTGAGACGTTTGATGGGACAAGATAGTCTAGACAATAGTTCATCTACAAGATGTGAGACGTTTGATGGGACAAGATAGTCTAGACAATAGTTCATCTACAAGATGTGAGACGTTTGATGGGACTAGACAGTCTAGACAATAGTTCATCTACAACATGTGAGACGTTTGATGGGACAAGATAGTCTAGACAATAGTTCATCTACAAGATGTGAGACGTTTGATGGGACAAGATAGTCTAGACAATAGTTCATCTACAAGATGTGAGACGTTTGATGGGACAAGATAGTCTAGACAATAGTTCATCTACAAGATGTGAGACGTTTGATGGGACAAAATAGTCTAGACAATAGTTCATCTACAAGATGTGAGACGTTTGATGGGACTAGATAGTCTAGACAATAGTTAATCTACAAGATGTGAGACGTTTGATGGGACAAGATAGTCTAGACAATAGTTCATCTACAAGATGTGAGACGTTTGATGGGACAAGATAGTCTAGACAATAGTTCATCTACAAGATGTGAGACGTTTGATGGGACTAGACAGTCTAGACAATAGTTCATCTACAACATGTGAGACGTTTGATGGGACAAGATAGTCTAGACAATAGTTCATCTACAAGATGTGAGACGTTTGATGGGACAAGATAGTCTAGACAATAGTTCATCTACAAGATGTGAGACGTTTGATGGGACAAGATAGTCCAGACAATAGTTCATCTACAAGATGTGAGACGTTTGATGGGACAAGATAGTCTAGACAATAGTTCATCTACAAGATGTGAGACGTGTGATGGGTCAAGATAGTCTAGACAATAGTTCATCTACAAGATGTGAGACGTTTGATGGGACAAGATAGTCTAGACAATAGTTCATCTACAAGATGTGAGACGTTTGATGGGACAAGATAGTCTAGACAATAGTTCATCTACAAGATGTGAGACGTTTGATGGGACAAGATAGTCTAGACAATAGTTCATCTACAAGATGTGAGACGTTTGATGGGACAAGATAGTCTAGACAATAGTTCATCTACAAGATGTGAGACGTTTGATGGGACAAGATAGTCCAGACAATAGTTCATCTACACGATGTGAGACGTTTGATGGGACAAGATAGTCTAGACAATAGTTCATCTACAAGATGTGAGACGTTTGATGGGACAAGATAGTCTAGACAATAGTTCATCTACAAGATGTGAGACGTTTGATGGGACAAGATAGTCTAGACAATAGTTCATCTACAAGATGTGAGACGTTTGATGGGACAAGATAGTCTAGACAATAGTTCATCTACAAGATGTGAGACGTTTGATGGGACTAGATAGTCTAGACAATAGTTCATCTACAAGATGTGAGACGTTTGATGGGACAAGATAGTCCAGACAAAAGTTCATCTACAAGATGTGAGACGTTTGATGGGACAAGATAGTCTAGACAATAGTTCATCTACAAGATGTGAGACGTTTGATGGGACAAGATAGTCTAGACAATAGTTCATCTACAAGATGTGAGACGTTTGATGGGACTAGACAGTCTAGACAATAGTTCATCTACAACATGTGAGACGTTTGATGGGACAAGATAGTCTAGACAATAGTTCATCTACAAGATGTGAGACGTTTGATGGGACAAGATAGTCTAGACAATAGTTCATCTACAAGATGTGAGACGTTTGATGGGACAAGATAGTCCAGACAATAGTTCATCTACAAGATGTGAGACGTTTGATGGGACAAGATAGTCTAGACAATAGTTCATCTACAAGATGTGAGACGTGTGATGGGTCAAGATAGTCTAGACAATAGTTCATCTACAAGATGTGAGACGTTTGATGGGACAAGATAGTCTAGACAATAGTTCATCTACAAGATGTGAGACGTTTGATGGACAAGATAGTCTAGACAATAGTTCATCTACAAGATGTGAGACGTTTGATGGGACAAGATAGTCTAGACAATAGTTCATCTACAAGATGTGAGACGTTTGATGGGACAAGATAGTCTAGACAATAGTTCATCTACAAGATGTGAGACGTTTGATGGGACAAGATAGTCTAGACAATAGTTCATCTACAAGATGTGAGACGTTTGATGGGACAAGATAGTCTAGACAATAGTTCATCTACAAGATGTGAGACGTTTGATGGGACAAGATAGTCCAGACAAAAGTTCATCTACAAGATGTGAGACGTTTGATGGGACAAGATAGTCTAGACAATAGTTCATCTACAAGATGTGAGACGTTTGATGGGACAAGATAGTCCAGACAAAAGTTCATCTACAAGATGTGAGACGTTTGATGGGACAAGATAGTCCAGACAAAAGTTCATCTACAAGATGTGAGACGTTTGATGGGACAAGATAGTCTAGACAATAGTTCATCTACAAGATGTGAGACGTTTGATGGGACAAGATAGTCTAGACAATAGTTCATCTACAAGATGTGAGACGTTTGATGGGACAAGATAGTCTAGACAATAGTTCATCTACAAGATGTGAGACGTTTGATGGGACAAGATAGTCTAGACAATAGTTCATCTACAAGATGTGAGACGTTTGATGGGACAAGATAGTCTAGACAATAGTTCATCTACAAGATGTGAGACGTTTGATGGGACAAGATAGTCCAGACAATAGTTCATCTACACGATGTGAGACGTTTGATGGGACAAGATAGTCTAGACAATAGTTCATCTACAAGATGTGAGACGTTTGATGGGACAATATAGTCTAGACAATAGTTCATCTACAAGATGTGAGACGTTTGATGGGACAAGATAGTCTAGACAATAGTTCATCTACAAGATGTGAGACGTTTGATGGGACAAGATAGTCTAGACAATAGTTCATCTACAGGATGTGAGACGTTTGATGGGACAAGATAGTCTAGACAATAGTTCATCTACAAGATGTGAGACGTTTGATGGGACAAAATAGTCTAGACAATAGTTCATCTACAAGATGTGAGACGTTTGATGGGACTAGATAGTCTAGACAATAGTTCATCTACAAGATGTGAGACGTTTGATGGGACTAGATAGTCTAGACAATAGTTCATCTACAAGATGTGAGACGTTTGATGGGACAAGATAGTCTAGACAATAGTTCATCTACAAGATGTGAGACGTTTGATGGGACAAGATAGTCCAGACAGTAGTTCATCTACAAGATGTGAGACGTTTGATGGGACAAGATAGTCCAGAAGTAGTTCATCTACAAGATGTGAGACGTTTGATGGGACAAGATAGTCTATAAAAAAAAAAGTAGAAGACAGTCTAGACAAAAGTTAATGTACAAGATGTGTGGACAAGACAATCTAGACAATAGCTAATGTACAAGATGTGTGGAGCAGACAGACTAGACAATAGTTAATGTACAAGATATGTGGACAAGACAGTGTAGACAATAGTTAATGTACAAGATGTGTGGACAAGACAGAGTAGACAATTGTTAATGTACAAGTCGTGTGGACAAGACAGTGTAGACAATAGTTAATGTACAAGATGTGTGGACAAGACAGACTAGACAATAGTTAATGTACAAGATGTGTGGAGCAGACAGGCTAGACAATAGTTAATGTACAAGATGTTTGGACAAGACAGTCTAGACAATAGTTAATGTACAAGGCGTGTGGACAAGACAGTGTAGACAATAGTTAATGTACAAGATGTGTGGACAAGACAGACTAGACAATAGTTAATGTACAAGATGTGTGGACAAGACAGACTAGACAATAGTTAATGTACAAGGCGTGTGGACAAGACAGTGTAGACAATAGTTAATGTACAAGATGTGAGACGTTTGATGGGACAAGATAGTCTAGACAATAGTTCATCTACAAGATGTGAGACGTTTGATGGGACTAGACAGTCTAGACAATAGTTCATCTACAACATGTGAGACGTTTGATGGGACAAGATAGTCTAGACAATAGTTCATCTACAAGATGTGAGACGTTTGATGGGACAAGATAGTCTAGACAATAGCTCATCTACAAGATGTGAGACGTTTGATGGGACAAGATAGTCTAGACAATAGCTCATCTAAAGATGTGAGACGTTTGATGGGACAAGATAGTCTAGACAATAGTTCATCTACAAGATGTGAGACGTTTGATGGGACAAGATAGTCTAGACAATAGTTCATCTACAAGATGTGAGACGTTTGATGGGACAAGATAGTCTAGACAATAGCTCATCTACAAGATGTGAGACGTTTGATGGGACAAGATAGTCTAGACAATAGTTCATCTACAAGATGTGAGACGTTTGATGGGACAAGATAGTCTAGACAATAGTTCATCTACAAGATGTGAGACGTTTGATGGGACAAGATAGTCTAGACAATAGTTCATCTACAAGATGTGAGACGTTTGATGGGACAAGATAGTCTAGACAATAGTTCATCTACAAGATGTGAGACGTTTGATGGGACTAGACAGTCTAGACAATAGTTCATCTACAAGATGTGAGACGTTTGATGGGACAAGACAGTCTAGACAATAGTTCATCTACAAGATGTGAGACGTTTGATGGGACAAGATAGTCTAGACAATAGTTCATCTACAAGATGTGAGACGTTTGATGGGACAAGATAGTCCAGACAAAAGTTCATCTACAAGATGTGAGACGTTTGATGGGACAAGATAGTCTAGACAATAGTTCATCTACAGGATGTGAGACGTGTGATGGGTCAAGATAGTCTAGACAATAGTTCATCTACAAGATGTGAGACGTTTGATGGGACAAGATAGTCTAGACAATAGTTCATCTACAAGATGTGAGACGTTTGATGGGACAAGATAGTCTAGACAATAGTTCATCTACAAGATGTGAGACGTTTGATGGGACAAGATAGTCCAGACAATAGTTCATCTAAAGATGTGAGACGTTTTTTGATGGGACAAGATAGTCTAGACAATAGTTCATCTACAAGATGTGAGACGTTTGATGGGACAAGATAGTCTAGACAATAGTTCATCTACAAGATGTGAGACGTTTGATGGGACAAGATAGTCTAGACAATAGTTCATCTACAAGATGTGAGACGTTTGATGGGACAAGATAGTCTAGACAATAGTTCATCTACAAGATGTGAGACGTTTGATGGGACAAGATAGTCCAGACAAAAGTTCATCTACAAGATGTGAGACGTTTGATGGGACAAGATAGTCTAGACAATAGTTCATCTACAAGATGTGAGACGTTTGATTGGACAAGATAGTCCAGACAAAAGTTCATCTACAAGATGTGAGACGTTTGATGGGACAAGATAGTCCAGACAAAAGTTCATCTACAAGATGTGAGACGTTTGATGGGACAAGATAGTCTAGACAATAGTTCATCTACAAGATGTGAGACGTTTGATGGGACAAGATAGTCTAGACAATAGTTCATCTACAAGATGTGAGACGTTTGATGGGACAAGATAGTCTAGACAATAGTTCATCTACAAGATGTGAGACGTTTGATGGGACAAGATAGTCTAGACAATAGTTCATCTACAAGATGTGAGACGTTTGATGGGACAAGATAGTCTAGACAATAGCTCATCTACAAGATGTGAGACGTTTGATGGGACAAGATAGTCTAGACAATAGTTCATCTACAAGATGTGAGACGTTTGATGGGACAAGATAGTCTAGACAATAGTTCATCTACAAGATGTGAGACGTTTGATGGGACAAGATAGTCTAGACAATAGTTCATCTACAAGATGTGAGACGTTTGATGGGACAAGATAGTCTAGACAATAGTTCATCTACAAGATGTGAGACGTATGATGGGACTAGACAGTCTAGACAATAGTTCATCTACAACATGTGAGACGTTTGATGGGACAAGATAGTCTAGACAATAGTTCATCTACAAGATGTGAGACGTTTGATGGGACTAGATAGTCTAGACAATAGTTCATCTACAAGATGTGAGACGTTTGATGGGACAAGATAGTCCAGACAAAAGTTCATCTACAAGATGTGAGACGTTTGATGGGACAAGATAGTCTAGACAATAGTTCATCTACAGGATGTGAGACGTGTGATGGGTCAAGATAGTCTAGACAATAGTTCATCTACAAGATGTGAGACGTTTGATGGGACAAGATAGTCTAGACAATAGTTCATCTACAAGATGTGAGACGTTTGATGGGACAAGATAGTCTAGACAATAGTTCATCTACAAGATGTGAGACGTTTGATGGGACAAGATAGTCCAGACAATAGTTCATCTAAAGATGTGAGACGTTTTTTGATGGGACAAGATAGTCTAGACAATAGTTCATCTACAAGATGTGAGACGTTTGATGGGACAAGATAGTCTAGACAATAGTTCATCTACAAGATGTGAGACGTTTGATGGGACAAGATAGTCTAGACAATAGTTCATCTACAAGATGTGAGACGTTTGATGGGACAAGATAGTCTAGACAATAGTTCATCTACAAGATGTGAGACGTTTGATGGGACAAGATAGTCCAGACAAAAGTTCATCTACAAGATGTGAGACGTTTGATGGGACAAGATAGTCTAGACAATAGTTCATCTACAAGATGTGAGACGTTTGATTGGACAAGATAGTCCAGACAAAAGTTCATCTACAAGATGTGAGACGTTTGATGGGACAAGATAGTCCAGACAAAAGTTCATCTACAAGATGTGAGACGTTTGATGGGACAAGATAGTCTAGACAATAGTTCATCTACAAGATGTGAGACGTTTGATGGGACAAGATAGTCTAGACAATAGTTCATCTACAAGATGTGAGACGTTTGATGGGACAAGATAGTCTAGACAATAGTTCATCTACAAGATGTGAGACGTTTGATGGGACAAGTTAGTGTAGACAATAGTTCATCTACAAGATGTGAGACGTGTGATGGGACTAGACAGTCTAGACAATAGTTCATCTACAAGATGTGAGACGTTTGATGGGACAAGATAGTCTATATACAAAAAAGTAGAAGACAGTCTAGACAAAAGTGAATGTACAAGAAGTGTGGACAAGACAATCTAGACAATAGCTAATGTACAAGATGTGTGGAGCAGACAGACTAGACAATAGTTAATGTACAAGATATGTGGACAAGACAGTGTAGACAATAGTTAATGTACAAGATGTGTGGACAAGACAGACTAGACAATAGTTAATGTACAAGGCGTGTGGACAAGACAGTGTAGACAATAGTTAATGTACAAGATGTGTGGACAAGACAGTCTAGACAATAGTTAATGTACAAGATGTGTGAAGCAGACAGGCTAGACAATAGTTAATGTACAAGATGTTTGGACAAGACAGTCTAGACAATAGTTAATGTACAAGGCGTGTGGACAAGACAGTGTAGACAATAGTTAATGTACAAGATGTGTGGACAAGACAGACTAGACAATAGTTAATGTACAAGATGTGTGGACAAGACAGACTAGACAATAGTTAATGTACAAGGCGTGTGGGCAAGACAGTGTAGACAATAGTTAATGTACAAGATGTGTGGACAAGACAGACTAGACAATAGTTAATGTACAAGATGTGTGGAGCAGACAGGCTAGACAATAGTTAGTGTACAAGATGTGTGGACAAGACAGTCTAGACAATAGCTAATGTACAAGATGTGTGGAGCAGACAGTCTAGACAATAGCTAATGAACAAGGTGTGTGGACAAGAGAGTCTAGACAATAGTTAATATACAACAGATGAGGCATATTATTATTGAACAAGAGAGTCTAGACAATAGTTAATATACAACAGGTGAGGCATATTATTATTGAACTAGAGAGTCTAGACAATAGTTAATATACAACAGGTGAGACATATTATTATTGAACAAGAGAGCCTAGACAACAGTTAATATACAATAGGTGAGCCATATTATTATTGAACAAGAGAGCCTAGACAACAGTTAATATACAACAAGTGAGACATATTATTATTGAACAAGAGAGCCTAGACAACACAAAGTCGTCAAGCAATTCTCTACATCAGTTTAAACATTAGTGTAATTATTTAATGGACTTTCAGGAATGAACATTGATTGTCTTGATGTATTGATTGTTATTTTAAGTGTCCCACAAGTGATTGACTGAGATCTAATTTATAAGATATGGCAAGGACGAATGAAGAGGTTCGAACAATAGAAGATCTGTCATGTTCGTTACCATTATAAGAAAGTGTTAGTACTTTATTCGTTGACTTCAATAACGTGTCTTACTTGTGTAAGTTATTTATAGAAAGTAGGACGCTGTATGAAAGGGGGCGTTACTCTAACCAGAGATCTGGCTACCAGTGATGTATCAGAAGTTACTGCCACGATGATGGTTGTACAGATCATGTTACTGCCACGATGATGGTTGTACAGATCATGTTACTGCCACGATGATGGTTGTACAGATCATGTTACTGCCACGATGATGGTTGTACAGATCATGTTACTGCCACGATGATGGTTGTACAGATCATGTTACTGCCACGATGATTGTTGTACAGATCATGTTACTGCCACGATGATGGTTGTACAGATCATGTTACCGCCACGATGATGGTTGTACAGATCATGTTACTGCCACGATGATGGTTGTACAGATCATGTTACTGCCATGATGATGGTTGTACAGATCATGTTACTGCCACGATGATGGTTGTACAGATCATGTTACTGCCACGATCATGGTTGTACAGATCCTGTTACTGCCACGATAATGGTTGTACAGATCATGTTACCCCCATGATGATGGTTGTACAGATCATGTTACTGCCACGATAATGGTTGTACTGATCATGTTACTGCCACGATAATGGTTGTACTGATCATGTTACTGCCATGATGATGGTCGTACAGATCATGTTACCGCCACGATGATGGTTGTACAGATCTTGTTACTGCCACGATAATGGTTGTACAGATCATGTTACTGCCACGATGATGGTTGTACAGATCATGTTACTGCCATGATGATGGTTGTACAGATTCTGTTACTGCCACGATGATGGTTGTACAGATCATGTTACTGCCACGATGATGGTTGTACAGATCATGTTACTGCCACGATCATGGTCGTACAGATCATGTTACTGCCACGATGATGGTTGTACAGATCATGTTACTGCCACGATGATGGTTGTACAGATCATGTTACCGCCACGATCATGGTCGTACAGATCATGTTACTGCCACGATCATGGTCGTACAGATCATGTTACTGCCGCGATGATGGCTGTACAGATCATGTTACTGCCGCGATGATGGTTGTACAGATCATGTTACTGCCACGATGATTGTTGTACAGATCATGTTACTGCCACGATGATTGTCGTACAGATCATGTTACTGCCGCGATGATGGCTGTACAGATCATGTTACTGCCGCGATGATGGCTGTACAGATCATGTTACTGCCGCGATGATGGCTGTACAGATCATGTTACTGCCACGATGATGGTTGTACAGATCATGTTACCGCCACGATCATGGTCGTACAGATCATGTTACTGCCACGATGATGGTTGTACAGATCATGTTACCGCCACGATCATGGTCGTACAGATCATGTTACTGCCACGATCATGGTCGTACAGATCATGTTACTGCCGCGATGATGGCTGTACAGATCATGTTACTGCCGCGATGATGGTCGTACAGATCATGTTACTGCCGCGATGATGGCTGTACAGATCATGCTACTGCCACGACAGCATTGTAGTTACGATGATGGAATGCATCAACATCATGTGCAGCAGATATATGATGGCCTAGAGATCATAATGGAGGGCATGGTACCAGGTAGACGTGAGAGAAGACCAGAAAGAAGGTGAGTGCCAGATATCACAGGCGAGATCAGACTAATTGCTGCAAGTGCTGGGCATCACAGGGTAGAAACACCTTCTGAGTAGCAGTCATGGGAGAAGAGTTTCTACATGAACAAGTATCTAGATGACGACGATGATGATGATGATGATGATGATGATGATGATGATGATGATGATATGACAGCTAGAGACTGACTATCCTAGGGATGTGTAATAACAGTTTTCTACATGAACAGCTGACACTATGCTCTTCTAATGACCAGTATAGTAGTCTTCTGTGTCAGTTTCCTTCGTATTCTCTCTTAACGGCTAGTGTTATACTTGGACACTTCTGTATCAGCATTCTCCGATATTTAATGAGAACACCGCCAATTCTTTAGACAATCTCTTATTTGGCTGATTGTTTTCCTCTCATACTAGCGGTAAAATGAAGCGATTGGTGGGTGCCCAATCACGTGACAGCTCGTGGCATATGAGCCGCTGTTATAGATCAGAGGTTCCCAAGTTTGAAGAGACAAGGAGCAGCTAAGATTTTAGCAGATTTGACAAGCTTAATTGAGTTGTTACAACGCCACATTTGGTTCTTAAATTTTTATAGCTACTTAAAGAAGACATATAAATATAATAGTTTCACCTTACACTCTCAGGTCACGTGCATAAATGGGTCATGGAAACCCACACCACCTAAGTGTGTCATCAAGGACAAAACTTCTACAACTACAAGTAAGTTCATGTACTGTTTCCTTCTTCTTCTTAATCTTCTTCGGTGCATAGGACACTCACAAGAGATTTCCACCCATCATAGGGCACTCACAAGAGATTTCCACCCATCATAGGGCACTCACAAGCGATCTCCACCCACCCATCATAGGGCACTCACAAGCGATCTCCACCCACCCATCATAGGACACTCACAAGAGATTTCCACCCATCATTGGGCACTCACAAGCGATCTCCACCCACCCATCATAGGGCACTCACAAGCGATCTCCACCCACCCATCATAGGACACTCACAAGAGATCCCCATCCATCATAGGGCACTCACAAGAGATCTCCACCCATCATAGGGCACTCACAAGAGATCTCCACCCATCATAGGGCACTCACAAGAGATCCCCACCCATCATAGGGCACTCACAAGAGATCTCCACCCATCATAGGGCACTCACAAGCGATCTCCACCCACCCATCATAGGACACTCACAAGAGATCTCCACCCATCGTAGGGCACTCACAAGATATCTCCACCCATGATAGGGCACTTACAAAATACTTCCACCCATCATAGGGCACTCGCAAGAGATCTCCACCCATCATAGGCCACTCGCAAGAGATATCAACGCATCATAGGACACTAACAAGAGATATCAACCCATCATAGGACACTCACAAGAGATCTCCACCCATCATAGGACACTCACAAGGGATCTCCATCCATCATAAGACACTCACAAGAGATCTCCACCCATCATAGGGCACTCACAAGAGATATCAACCCATCATAGGACACTCACAGGAGATCTCCACCCATCATAGGACACTCACAAGAGAGTTCTACCCAATCTGGTCTGGAGCAAGCAAGGACAACTCTCATCAGAATCTCCCAACCTCTATCACTTAATCATGTTTTCGTCGCCATGTTTCTAATGATCTGCCTCTTTTTTGTTTGTCAGGTAGTGTTCATGTTAATGTTAGGTGCATGTGCTTTTTCGTTCCATTTGTAGAGTCTAACCATTTCCAACGCACTCTATTCACTTCTTGGTTAAATTTGTTAATTGCTTTTTTACTTTATATTTATAGTAAACCATTTTGTCTTATGCGTCAAGTCCGTCCTATGTGTTCTAGTCTATCTTGTGTGTCAGGTCTGTCTTATGTGTTGTAGATTATGTAGTGTGTCAGGTCTGTCCTATGTGTTGTAGATTATGTAGTGTGTCAGGTCTGTCCTATGTGTTGTAGATTATGTAGTTTGTCAGGTCTGTCCTATGTGTTGTAGATTATGTAGTGTGTCAGGTCTGTCCTATGTGTTGTAGATTATCTAGCGTGTCAGGTCTGTCCTATGTGTTGTAGATTATCTAGCGTGTCAGGTCTGTCCTATGTGTTGTAGATTATCTAGTGTGTCAGGTCTGTCCTATGTGTTGTAGAATATCTAGTGTGTCAGGTCTGTCCTATGTGTTGTAGATTATCTAGTGTGTCAGGTCTGTCCTATGTGTTGTTGATTATCTAGTGTGTCAGGTATGTCCTATGTGTTGTAGATTATCTAGTGTGTCAGGTCTGTCCTATGTGTTGTAGATTATCTAGTTTGTCAGGTCTGTCCTATGTGTTGTAGAATGTTTTGTGTGTCAGGTCTGTCCTATGTGTTGTTGATTATCTAGTGTGTCAGGTCTGTCCTATGTGTTGTTGATTATCTAGTGTGTCAGGTCTGTCCTATGTGTTGTAGACTATCTTGTGTGTCAGGTCTGTCCTATGTGTTGTGCATCATCTAGTGTGTCAGGTATGTCCTTTGTGCTGTAGACTATCTTGTGTGTCAGGTCTGTCCTATGTGTTGTGCATCATCTTGTGTGTCAGGTCTGTTCTATGCGTTGTGCATCATCTAATATGTCGGGTCTGTCCTATGTGTTGTTGATTATCTAGTGTGACAGGTCAGTCCTAGGTGTTGTTGATTATCTAGTGTGTCAGGTCTGTCCTACGTGTTGTTGATTATCTAGTGTGTCAGGTCTGTCCTATGTGTGGTAGACTATCCTGTGTGTATAGACCGTCCTATGTGTTTTAACTATTCTGTGTGTATAGATCGTCCTATGTGTTTTAACTATCCTGTGTGTATAGACCGTCCTATTTGTTTTAACTATCATGTGTGTATAGACCGTCCTATGTGTTTTAACTATCATGTGTGTATAGATCGTCCTATGTGTTTTAACTATCATGTGTGTATAAACCGTCCTATGTGTTTTAACTATCATGTGTGTATAGACCGTCCTATGTGTTTTAACTATAATGTGTGTATAAACCGTCCTATGTGTTTTAACTATTCTGTGTGTATACACCGTCCTATGTGTTTTAATTATTCTGTGATTATAGACGGTCCTCTATGTGTAGTAGACTATGCTGTGTGTATAGACCGTCCTATGTGTTTTAACTATCCTGTGTTTATAGACCGTCCTCTATGTGTAGTAGTCTATCCTGTGTTTATAGACCGTCGTATGTGTTTTAACTATTCTGTGTGTATAGACCGTCCTATGTGTTTTAACTATCCTGTGTTTATAGACCGTCCTCTATGACAAAGAGACAACCTCCATCATCATCGAGTGCCATCTCCGCAACGAAGGTTGACTACCATGGAGCGCCAATCTGCTATGTCTATTGCTTTGATGGTACAGGTTGTCATAGGCTGGTTTGTCCATCTTTTGATGTTACTCATCCATGTTAGTCTTGGTCTGCCTCTGCCTCTTTTACCTTGTATTTTCCCCTCCACGATTACTTTTAGTAGGCTGATGTGTCTTTTAACATGGCCCAAAAATCGCATTTGTCTTGTTCGAATTGTGTTTAGTAGTTCTCTTTTCATTTTTAGTTGTTTTAAGACTTCATCGTTTGTTTTCTTTTTCCTTCCATCAAATTCTACCTATTCTTCTATATATCTACATTTCAAAGACCTCAATTCTCTGTTCTGTTTTCTTGTCTAATGTCCATGTTTCTGCACCATATAGGAATGTTGAGAAGACATAACATTTTATTATTCTTAGTTTTAGCCCTGGTGTTATTTGTTTTGATGTTAGTATGTTCTTCATGACATTAAAATTACTTTTTGCCATTCCTATTCTTTTGTTTATTTCAGTTGTACATTTTACAACCTCCACCCCACAAAAATCACCTCTATAACAAAGAGAGACAACCGCTACCCAACAAAGACCACTTCTATATGTTAATTCAACTATTCTGACAAATCTTAAATACTTTTCGTGTTTTATTTCATACAGCGATAGCTCCTGATGTAACGAGCCAATGTAAAGACCCAACTGACTGCCCAGACACTTCTCGAATAATCCTCATCGTCACGTGCGTCGTGGCTGCTATTATTTTAATATTTTTACTGATCTTCTTCCTGTACAAGTGCTGTAATTCTAAGGTTAAAAGGTGAGATTTTAATATTACGAATGTCATTAGTTAATTCGTCGGAATGTGTTTTTCCTATTTTCTATCATTTCATCATAGAACCAATTCTGACCTATGGAAGCGAATCATGTACAGTAGACAAACACATTAAAAGACTATTAGAGACCACATAGATGGGATTTCTCAGAAGACTATTGAAAGTTCCCTGGACAGTTAAAAGACAAACGAGGAAATTCTCAAAGAGGCCAACACAAAAGGGAGCTCTTAAAAAACATCAGAAAGAAAGCGAAAAATAATAACTCTCAGTTTCCTGGACGAAGAATACCCACAAGACCTATGGATTCGTGTGTACACAGATGGATCAGCACAGAGTGCAGTAAGGAATGGGGGAGCAGGTGCATATATAGAGTACCCAAAAAACACTAGGGATATGAATAAAATAGCAACAGGGAAATATTGTCACAATTATGATGCAGAAATACAAGCAATAAAGTTGGCAATAGAAAAACTTCTGAACATTACCTTAGTCCACAGCCTGTAGTGTTTTTGACAGATGCAAGATCAGTGCTCCAGGCACTACAATCCAGAAAGTTGCTACATCTGCAGACCTTATTGACTGAAGTCTGCAAGAACTCATTTATCATTTATTATCATTATACGCCTAAGAACAGGACACAATCGACTCCACAGTTACATGTATACAAAATTCAAGATCGGCACCTCAACTACTTGTACATGTGGACAGGCGCCCCAGACTGCTGAACACATACTTCAAGACTGCACTGAATATAGTAAAGTAAAAAAGTAAAGTACCCCCCGTCACGCCAAGTGGCGTATAGGGAAATATGGTGTTAGTGACCCTATATTTTACAGACCTTCAGCACATGATTTTTGGGGTAATGTGGTCGGTATTACGCCCGTGCTGCTTTACTTTCCCAGAAAAAATCCGGTACCCATTTAAGGCTGGGTGAACCCGGAGCCGTCGGTTGGGATCGAACCCTACCACCTTGTCCGTAGTAGTCCAGTTCACTAACCACTGAGCTATCGCGGCTCCCACTAATTTTTAGGGAATTAGTAAAACCCAGGTGTCCTCGCCAGGGAACGAACCCCGGATGTTGCCGTGGTAAGCAAACCGCCTATCGATTGCGCTAACCGGACACCCCTGAATATAGTAGACTGAGGAAAATCCATTGGCCCATAGAAACAACATTACATACAAAACTATATGGGCCACTGCAAGAATTACAAAAGACAGTAAAATTTATACAGGAAACGACATTGCAGATATAGACAATACTTCAGGCGAACGAAAGATAGATAGATAGATAGATAGATAGATAGATAGATAGATAGATAGATAGATAGATAGATAGATAGATAGATAGATAGATAGATAGATAGATAGATAGATCAGAAAGAAACAATCGACATTTTTCGGGCACATCATGATAAGAGGAAAATTGGACTACTTGGTTACCGCTGGCAAAATACAGGGAAAGAGAGATCACGGACGACAAAGAGAGAAAATACTAGATAGCTTGGTGTCATGGCATGGCAAACAGTCAACAACAGAACTGATACGATGTACGGTAGATGGAAGTTTGTGGAAAGACATGTTCGTCAACACAAACCGTATGGCACGCAATGATGATACTTTCTCACTATTGGTCCGTCGTTCTTAACATCTTGTTTGACCGAATGAGTTATTATTCGTCAGCAAATAAACAGAATGCGTTGTTTACTTGTAGCTATCATAGACAGCAGCAGGAAGTAGTGATAATCACAGATGTTGTACGTTCTTCCGTGCCAAGTTCATGCACAATGTGGGCTATGACGATCACAACTGAGATGTTTCTTGTGTGCCAAGTTCATGCACAATGTGGGCTATGAAGATCACAACTGAGATGTTTCTTGTGTTCCAAGTTCATGCACAATGTGGGCTATGAAGATCACAACTGAGATGTTTCTTGTATTCCAAGTTCATGCACAATGTGGGCTATGACGATCACAACTGAGATGTTTCTTGTGTGCCAAGTTCATGCACAATGTGGGCTATGAAGATCACAACTGAGATGGGTTTGTATTTTTCTCCCTGAGATTCATCACAGCTCACCAAAGAAGCTGTTCTATGACGACCTGTACAAGGGCGGCGCCCATGTTGTACTCAGAAGAAAAGCCTCAACGACGCACACACTCAAGACAACATGAAAGCGATGATGTAACAGCAGCGGCGGACGGTGAGTTCGAACCTTGAAGAGAGCAGACATAAGACCCATCCTTTATGTTGATCTTTAACCTGATAGTTTGCGACAGAAACATTCCTGTAATTTGCGCTGTGTAATATAGTTCCTTCGATTATTTCCATAAATTGACATGATTATAACTACATCATAATATCTTAGGTATTTGCATTATAAGTTATAAAATAAAAGCATGGTTTTGCTGTTAATTAAATTCTCTGACAGTTTTTTTCAGGTTTTCTTTGTATATAAAGACTCAGAACAGTGATTCTTACAGTCCGTACTTTATAAATTCTCGTCCATGTCGGCACTACATCTGTTGCAATAAAAAGACAGAACGTCATCTGATTGGTTGATCTTTTGTTGTCATGGAAATGGGGAGCTTATTACTAAAATGACCTACCTAGTTCTCATACACATTGCAACGTCGATATATGTCGTCGTACGGTTGTAGTAGGTTTGACCTTCATAGACATTGAAGCCTATTAGTAATGGCTTGAGTTATTTGAGCTATATCACGGCTATACTAGGGAATATGGTGGCTAGTTGTACACTGACATTTAACTCATTGAGATGGAATCTGATTGTGTTATGTATTCTGATCAAATATTAGAGGCGTCGTGACCTGCGTTGCCTCTGAATATCCGTCGCTGATCTATTTTTAACCATTCCTCTGTGGTCTCTCAGCAACCATCTAAGAATACATTGCTCTGACCTTGACTTTAATAACGTCCCAGTCTCCAAGTACATGAGCACTAGACCTTAGTAAAACTATAGATGGAAATAGATACAACAGCCGAAGAGATTAGATTGTATTCTCTAACTGTTTACTTGCGATCTTGTGTTTTGTACGAAAAATTCACAACATTTAGAATATATATAGAATTAACCATTAATTAGATCATTCAACATTTTATCTTTATCTTTTTTTAAAAACGTTTCCTTTTGCGACAATGAAGTCACAGAATGGGAAAACAATACATTGTGTACGTTATAACTCTGTAACAATGAAGTCACAGAATGGGAAAACAATACATTGTGTACTTTATAACTCTGTAACAATGAAGTCACAGAATGGGAAAGCAATACATTGTATACTTTATAACTCTGTAACAATGAAGTCACAGAATGGGAAAACAATACATTGTATACTTTATAACTCTGTAACAATGAAGTCACAGAATGGGAAAGCAATACATTGTGCACTTTATAACTCTGTAACAATGAAGTCACAGAATGGGAAAGCAGTGCATTGTATACTTTATAACTCTGTAACAATGAAAGCTTACTGATGCCTGTACGTGAACGTCTGATTCGAAAAAAAAACGATTCCATTCTACAAGGCGGTGTCGACTACAACCATTTTGTATTCTCCCACAGTGATGACTACGATGTGCAGACCACCAGCGCTTCCGCGCTTCCTCTCCACGTCACATCAAACAGGTCACCAGTCATACCGTCGTCATGGCCAGGGAATCCCCGGGCTTGGACCTACATCAGTGTTGACCGACTTCTCAGGGACATTGAAAGGTCAAGAAAAGAGAACCCTCGCCATTCCTGGCGGGATTTTACATCCATCTCTGCGTACTCCTCGACTAACGACCTGTGATGAGCTTCCACAACGAAACTAACATTCAGTTTTGGGACACGACAAGACTAAACAAACTGGGACGTTTCAGTTCTGGGGACACGACAGACTAAACAAACTGGGACGTTTCAGTTCTGGGGACACGATAAGACTAAACAAACTGGGAGGTTTCAGTTCTGGGGACACGATAAGACTAAACAAACTGGGACGTTTCAGTTCTGGGGACACGACGGATTAAACAAACTGGGACGTTTCAGTTCTGGGGACACGACAGACTAAACAAACTGGGACGTTACAGTTCTGGGGACACGATAAGACTAAACAAACTGGGAGGTTTCAGTTCTGGGGACACGACAGATTAAACAAACTGGGACGTTTCAGTTCTGGGGACACGACAGACTAAACAAACTGGGACGTTTCAGTTCTGGGGACACGACATACTAAACAAACTGGGAGGTTTCAGTTCTGGGGACACGATAGATTAAACAAACTGGGACGTTTCAGTTCTGGGGACACGACAGACTAAACAAACTGGGACGTTTCAGTTCTGGGGACACGACAGACTAAACAAACTGGGACGTTTCAGTTCTGGGGACACGACAGACTAAACAAACTGGGACGTTTCAGTTTTGGGGACACGACAGACTAAACAAACTGGGAGGTTTCAGTTTTGGGGACACGACAGATTAAACAAACTGGGAGGTTTCAGTTTTGGGGACACGACAGACTAAACAAACTGGGAGGTTTCAGTTTTGGGGACACGACAGACTAAACAAACTGGGAGGTTTCAGTTTTGGGGACACGACAGACTAAACAAACTGGGAGGTTTCAGTTCTGGGGACACGACAGACTAAACAAACTGGGAGGTTTCAGTTTTGGGGACACGACAGACTAAACAAACTGGGAGGTTTCAGTTTTGGGGACACGACAGACTAAACAAATTGGGAGGTTTCAGTTCTGGGGACACGACAGACTAAACAAACTGGGAGGTTTCAGTTTTGGGTACACGACAGATTAAACAAACTGGGAGGTTTCAGTTCTGGGGACACGACAGATTAAACAAACTGGGAGGTTTCAGTTTTGGGGACACGACAGACTAAACAAACTGGGACGTTTCAGTTTTGGGACACGACAGACTAAACAAACTGGGACGTTTCAGTTCTGGGGACACGACAGACTAAACAAACTGGGACGTTTCAGTTTTGGGGACACGACAGACTAAACAAACTGGGAGGTTTCAGTTCTGGGGACACGACAGATTAAACAAACTGGGAGGTTTCAGTTTTGGGGACACGATAAGACTAAACAAACTGGGACGTTTTTTGTTTTGGGGACACAAGACTAAATAAATTGCGACGTTACAGTTCTGGGAACACGACACGATTAAACAAACTGGGACGTTTCAGTTCTGGGGATACGACAAGACTAAACAAACTGGGACGTTTCAGTTCTGGGAACACGACTAAACAAACTGGGACGTTTCAGTTATGGGGACACGACACGACTAAACAAACTGGGACGTTTAAATTGTGGGGACACGACACGACTAAACAAACTGAGACGTTTCAGTTCTGGGACACGACAGACTAAACAAACTGGGAAGTTTCAGTTCTGGGGACACGACAAGACTAAACAAACTGGGAGGTTTCAGTTCTGGGGACACGACAAGACTAAACAAACTGGGACATTTCAGTTCTGGAAACACGGCAAAACTAAACAAATTTAAGTTTTCAGTTCTGGGGACACAACAAGACTAAACAAACCTTGTGTTATTTGTTAACCATAAAAGACTTTTTCAGTCCAAACGTTGGTTTGTCTAGCACTGCCTTATCCATAAAGCTCATACATCTTATTGTTAAGTTATGTTATTGTAACTACACCAAACTTTTACACGGCTCTACATGATTTCCTAATATACTCTGGCGATGTTTCACATCTACCTATATATCTGATATATGTCTATATATATATACATGTATATATATATATATATATATATATATATATATATATATATATATATATATAGAGAGAGAGAGAGAGAGAGAGAGAGAGAGAGAGAGAGAGAGAGAGAAGAGCAGGGGGTGGAGGAAGAAGGAAGAGAAAGAGAGAATAAAAAGAAAGTAATTTATAGACAATTTAAACAAAATAAAGAAATTTTGTTTGTGAGAACTTTAGTGCTGTTCAATGTCGAGTGACGTGTTGTGACAGATGTGAGGCCACGAATGATCAATTATGTATACGTCATGACGTTCGTTATGTATGTCACTTGTTGTAGGACAGTGTTTGTCAATAGGGGACAATATTACCCCCCCCCCCCCCCGTGGGCCACAGGACTTTCTGAAAAGGGGGTGGTTAGCACAGGTAAAAATAGCGTAATTGGGGGGGGGGGGTCCATGAGACTATGTGACCGTGCACAGCGATGCAGATGTTTGTAGAACACATCGTTCAAGCCATGAGACTAGGTGACAGTGCACAACGATACAGATGTTTGTAGAACACATCGTTCAAGCCATGAGACTAGGTGACCGTGCACAACGATACAGATGTTTGTAGAACACATCGTTCAAGCCATGTGACTAGGTGACCGTGCACAACGATACAGATGTTTGTAGAACACATCGTTCAAGCCATGAGACTAGGTGACAGTGCACAACGATACAGATGTTTGTAGAACACATCATTCAGGCCATGAGACTAGGTGACCGTGCACAACGATGCAGATGTTTGTAGAACACATCATTCAGGCCATGAGACTAGGTGACAGTGCACAACGATACAGATGTTTGTAGAACACATCATTCAGGCCATGAGACTAGGTGACCGTGCACAACCATGCAGATGTTTGTAGAACACATCGTTCAAGCCATGAGACTAGGTGACCGTGCACAACGATGCAGATGTTTGTAGAACACGTCGTTCAAGCCATGAGACTAGGTGACCGTGCACAACGATGCAGATGTTTGTAGAACACGTCGTTCAAGCCATGAGACTAGGTGACCGTGCACAACGATGCAGATGTTTGTAGAACACATCGTTCAGGCCATGAGACTAGGTGACCGTGCACAAAGATGCAGATGTTTGTAGAACACGTCGTTTAATGTCATGTGTTCCATTCAGTGATTCATTTCATCAACTTCGCCTATAAGATAAAAGAACATCAGAAGTGTTTTGTTCGTGCGCGTTCACCCGGTGACTAAAGGATAACACCTCTTCGTCATCCGCCCTTAAAAGGACGTTAAGAGGACGTGTCGGCGTCGTGTTGTGATTTGCAGTAAAACTGTGATATGTGTGCCTTTCGGCCCAACACATCCGACTTCATCATGACATTTTTTAGTACCGGATTGTCTTCCCTCCTCGATCCCTACTCGCTTGGCTAAACAGGTTAGTCTGTTTCTGGAGGCACCACGGAGAAGTGGAGCATGGTCTGGATGGTTCTGGTTCACCGATCCTGACGCAAGCTATCATCTGTGGGTCGCTGGCAACTTCCAGATTGACAGAAGTGTTTGGTAGACTTCAAGAGTTTTGATCTCTGCGGCAACACTAAATTGCCTTTCCTACATCTCCCCACCCCAATCGACCACTGTCTGTCGTAGCCGTCCTATTCTCTTTAGTTTTATGTAATATGTGTAGACGAACTTCAAAAGAGTATAAAATAATCTTACAAGCTTGGAAGTCAGAGCATTCAAGAAGGAAGCATTTCCCAGTCTGTACGCGCTGTTCTGCTTCATTTCTTAGCAACTTTAACAACCTATCGTAACAGTCATCCACAGTGACCCATTGTTGGTTACGTCAGAATTAATTTTATTACCAGACATGTTTGGATAGTAAACATAGATCTAAACATGAAACCACAACGTTTTGGGCATGGCTTTAATAAATAAAATGTTTGATTTTGATACGAGATGGTGATAAGGCAAGAAACGAAAGACAAAATAAACATAAACGATAAAATCTCGGCGGTGAGATTAGATAAATGTTGTGTAACTGGTAAGCTACCCACTAAAATATGGTTTTAACTTGCCTTTAAATGTTTGCACGCCATTAGGGAAATATGGCGGGAACCAATATTGGGGCTATGCTATTTAAATAGGCGGTGGTTAGCTTTTGGAGACTAGATTGAGGGGAGAGATTCAAGGGACTTTCAGTTCTAGAGACAGTTGAGGACTTGACTTGGGATTCAAAATAAAAATTAAAAAAAAAAAAAACGGTGGTCCCGTGTACACTTAACGTATGCTACAGAACTGGTGGCATTTAAAAGAGTAGACAAGAGATGGCAGCTGTCCGGGCAAAAAATGGCTAAATTATGGATCTAGCCATGCAGAAGATGGGTGTGTCGGTCCACAAGGCGCAGATATAACGACTTGTAACAACGCATCCACGACCACTTAACAGGTGCAGATATAACGACTTGTAACAACGCATCTACGACCACTTAACAGGTGCAGATATAACGACTTGTAACAAAGCATCCACGACCACTTAACAGGTGCAGATATAACGACTTGTAACAACGCATCCACGACCACTTAACAGGTGCAGATATAACGACTTGTAACAACGCATCCACGACCACTTAACAGGCGCAGATATAACGACTTGTAACAACGCATCCACGACCACTTAACAGGCGCAGATATAACGACTTGTAACAACGCATCCACGACACTTAACAGGCGCAGATATAACGACTTGCAACAACGCATCCACGACCACTTAACAGGCGCAGATATAACGACTTGTAACAACGCATCCACGACCACTTAACAGGCGCAGATATAACGACTTGTAACAACGCATCCACGACCACTTAACAGGTGAACGATTAGAAGAAGCTACAGAAAAGGACTACAGAAACATGCATCAAAGCTGACTAGATAGGAACAAGTTATCACTATACGTCTCAGAACTGGACACAATCGACTCCATAGTCACATGTATACAGAATTCAAGATCGGCACCTCAACTACTTGTACATGTGGACAGGCTGCTGAACACATACTTCAAGACTGCACTGAATATAGTAGACTGAGGAAAATCCATTGGCCCATAGATACAACACTACAGACAAAACTATATGGGCCACTGCAAGAATTACAAAAGACTAAAATTTATACAGGAAACGACATTGCAGATATAGACAATACTTCGGGCAAACGAAAGAAAGAAAGAAAGATAGATAGATCCATCAAAGCTACAGAGACAATTTCTCTAATTATCAGCAAAACAAGCACAACAGATTTCTGTTTTTGTCCCCATTTTATGGTTGAAGTATGACGTGATAGATGTCGCGAATCATTTGTGACGTCAGTAGTAGGAACTGCTTGACCACGTGATCGATCATATCCTCATCTACTTGTTTATGTTATTAAACTTTTTGTATTTTTGTCTTATTTATTTTCATGAATAAAGTATATAACTGAACTTATGTCCGTTCCATTTTCTCATCCCACTGCTGTTAAACCCCACATGATAAACGAGTCACTGTCCATTTGTAGTTGTGTCCAATGTTTTGTGTCGTTTCTGAGCAAAATGCAATTATAACGCTCCCTTGTTTAAACTGTTGTCATCATTTATATGACCCGCGTGTGGTTTATTATGTAGTAAAGAAAACTATACATATATACACACCCACATACATGGTGCCTGGAAGGTACATATAATTTTAAAATGTCGTTTTGACATAACATTGCGTTATAGTTCACCATTCATGTATTGGACACACGTAATGTGAGTTGGTCACTGCGAGCTGTCAACGTCTTCATTTCCCATCACGTCTAGAATTTTTTAAAATTAAAATTGTTGTGCATCGAAAGTGGCGGTAAGTCAAGAGAAACAAGTAGATCTTGTTGTGGGAAAGGAGAGACACACCGTTATCACGATATGGCACTGTTTTGTTATCTGGCGTACAGGAATACAACATCATCGCCTTCATCGACGGACATGCACCTGATAATGATGCTTTATGAGGAAGCCATATGTGTGTGTTTACACGTATCATCATGTAGTTGCTTGTCCTTTGCAGAACGTTCCAGTCACCACAGCCCGTCTGAAAGAATCTCTGTCCTATTTCGTTCACAAAATCGTGCCCCCAGAGTTGATCAATTATCTCGGAAACTGTTTGATGAATTTCTGTAATTCTTTTTCATGAAATCTTATTTTCTTTTTTTTTTTACTTCAGAGTTGATAACATTTAAGTACAAAGGTAGTCTGAATTTTGCACAAATCGTTTTTTGTTAAATAATTTTAGGAAAATTATAAACATTAGATTTTACCGTAAATTATATTAATATTCCAACAGTGCAAGCCAAAGGCGTATCCGTCTTACATTGAATAGTAATATAACCGACCCCTTTTAGATTCCTTGCAAAAGTACACGTGCAATAACACAGTAACCATTTGCATAATGATGAATTTACACTTTAAACTCTTCATAGTTTAAAAAATCAAGTAGTCACTTCATAATGCCATGAAAAATATACTAACATCAAAACAAATAACACCAGGGCTAAAACTAAGAATAGAAAAATGTTACATCTCAATATTCCTGTATTGTGCAGAAACATGGACATTAGACAAGAAATGAGAACAGAAAATTGAAGCCTTTGAAATGTGGATTTATAGAAGAATAGGTAAAATTGGATGAAAATACGCCCAAAAATCTGAACCTACTTTCCTGTTTGATAACAACGATACCACATGTAATTCGGACACAAATTCTACAACAGTTGAGGCAACTCTCACCAATCTTTGCTGTTCTCCTGGTTTAGGATTTATGTGCACGAGTTAAAGGTTCTGGACAGTTTCACGGTAAAACTAAATGGTTCTGCCTCATGTAGTAATGATTCATGGTTTGTAGTTAGCACGAGATTGATGTCTTTTGCTCTGGGGCTGGTCTGATAAAGAACTTTGCCACGCCCCAGAAGATTCACACCATTCGAATCTATCATCGAGCTAGCACTATGATTCGGGTAAAGAATGCCTCTCTAAAGGCTTTCTCTGACAGTGGCTACATAGTGTTCCAGTGTAATGATATCTCATACCCTAATGTTTCTATGAACACTATTGTAGTCACCACACAAACGCCAATGGCACACATTAAGATTGAGTTCTCACCGACCATTTCGCAGGCCGGCAGTGCACTGACGGTGTGTGAGGCGCAAACATTTACAGACACCTATTGTCTGGACGGTTATTCCTGGTCGTTTTGTGCAGTGTGTAGTAAAAAAAAAAAAAGGAAATTACCCCCCATCACGCCAAGTGGCGTATATGGAAATATGGCGTTAGTGACCCTATATTTTACAGACCTTCAGCACATGATTTTTGGGGTAATGTGGTCGTTATTACGCCCGTGCTGCTTTACTTTCCCAGAAAAAAATCCGGTCCCCATTTAAGGCTGGGTGAACCCGGAGCCGTCGGTTGGAATCGAACCCTTGTCCTTTGTAGTCCAGTTCACTAACCACTGAGCTATCGCGGCAGTGTGTAGTGGGTGTAGCAAAAGCTGCGACGTCATCATCGGTACGTGTCACGGCAAATGCTCACATGGGATCTATGGACACGACTGCTCCAGGTCTTGTCTCAGTGTCTGTCCTTTATGTGAAAAAAAAAATCAAAAAAATGCCTACAATGTAAACATCCTGGCTATACCTGTATTGACACTTGTCCCGACGGTAATTTTGGGCTACAGTGCGAACAGACGTGTTCTGATGGCTGTGAACCGGAAAGTGCAGTCTGTACGTGCTAGGAAACGTACTACGGATCAGACTGCACTCTCAAATGTCCAGACAACTGTTTCAACGACACCTGTGAACAGTCAACCGGGAGCTGTCATGCAAGGGAACGTTCTACGGGTCAGACTGCTCTCAAATCTCCGGACAACTGATTGAACGAAACCTGTGAACAGTTAATCGAAGCCTGCGTCTCGTATGTCGATGATTCACACGTTAAGAAGAGTCTGCAGACTAACCCAAGCATATGGATACCTCAATGTGTTTGTTTATGTGCTAGACTTGGTTCATTTCTTGGTGTTTTTTCGTGAAGCCATGACTCATATCTTGGTGTGTTTCTGTGCTAGCCATGGCTCAAATCTTGGTGTGTTTCTGTGCTAGCCATGGCTCATATCTTGGTGTGTTTCTGTGCTAGTCATGACTCATATCTTGGTGTGTTTCTGTGCTAGCCATGGCTCAAATCTTGGTGTGTTTCTGTGCTAGTCATGACTCATATCTTGATGTGTTTCTGTGCTAGTCATGACTCATATCTTGGTGTGTTTCTGTGCTAGCCATGGCTTAAATCTTAGCTGTGTGTGTGTGCTAGCCATGGCTCATATCTAGGTGTGTGTCATGTTAGTCATATCTCATATCTTGGTGTGTCCGTGTTAATCATGTCTCGTATCTTTATGTGCGTCTGAGTTTACTAATATCTCATAACTTAGTGTGTATCTGTGTTAGTCATGTGTCATATCTTTGTGTGTGCATGTCTGGGTTAGGGATATCTCATATCTTTATGTGCATGTTTATGTTAGTCATATCTCATATCTTTGTGTGTGCATGTCTGTGTTTGTCACATCTCATATCCTTGTGTGTGCATGGCTATGTAAGTCACATCTCATATCTTTGTGTGTGCATGCCTATGTTAGTCATATCTTATATCTTTGTGTGTATGTCCATGTTAGGTATGTGTTATATCTTTGTGTGTGCATGTCTACGTCAGTCATATCTCATATCTTAGTGTGCATATCTATGTTAGTTATGTGTCATATATCTTGATGTGTGTCGGTGTTAGTCATGTCTCGTATCGCTGTGTACATGTCTGTGTTAGTCACAACTCATATCTTTGTGTGTGCATGTCTGTGTTAGTCACCTCTAGTGACTCGCGCAGATGGTGCTCGTAAACCTGTGAGGGCAGACCATCTAAGGGCAGAATCCCCCTACATAAAAGACAATCTGCTGCCTTGCAGGAAGATTGGGGACAATCAAAGGCAAGCAAACCTGAATAAAATGCTGGCTGAAATCGGATGCACTGGGCCACTGGCGCAGAACACAGTGCAACGTATTAACGGGTGTTCAGTCAGAGTGGATCTAGCGGACTCTAAATGTGGCGTTCTGTCTGAGGGGGCGTTCAACTAGATAATTTAACAATGTATTATATTTCACCAAAACCAAGATGATACAAAACATGTAAAAAAGAATATCGTTTGATGACGGTTAACACTAATCAAATTGAGAGTGACGCACTATGCGGCGAAACGTACTGAAAGAGTTAAAAGACACAACAGCCTAATAAAAGTAATATTGGAAGGGAAAATACAAGGTAAAAGAGGCAGAGGCAGACCAAGACTAACATGGACGAGTAACATCAAAAGATGGACAAGTCAACCTACAAAGCAAGAGACAAAGTGGAATGGCGTACCATGGTAGCCAACCTTCGATGCGGAGACGGCACTCGATGATGATGAGTCACTTCACAACAGCTTACAAATTATCACATTATTCATTAATAGTAATTATTTTGTCAAAATGCGCCTCTGGACCAATTTAATAAGAAACCGGAAATGAAATTACAAAAAAAAAAACACCTCGGAGTGGCACGCGTCTTACAAGTTAAGGGTGCGAAACGGTGTGTGGTGTGCACGTGAAATTGGCCTTTTCAAATGGTGAGGTGATTACAACAAATGTGGGTATTGTAAAATCCTAAAATTTGGGACAAGCAAGAAAATCATATTTTTTATATACCTCAAGTAAGCAAACATCTTTCCTAAATGCATGACAGTAGGGCAAAAAACCAGACTGAAGGTCGGTGAAAAAATAAGATTTCACGAAAAAAGAATTACAGAAATTCATCAGTTTCCGAGATAATTAATAAACTCTGTGGGCACGAATTTCTGAACGAACTATAGTTATAAATCTACTTGTTAAGTTCGCGACCTTTCAGATATCTTGAAACCACCTTGGTATAACCTTGTCCCGTCTTCCTGAAAGCAAACTTTCCATTATTGTTCTTTCCAGACCACCGTGTCTTTCAGTGTCGTCTTGTGATATTGTTATTTCCTATGAAAGATATTTTTAGGCCAATTCTTTTCAAAGTCCAGGTATTTTAATGTCCTCAATTACATAACAGGAGAATAAATAGGAAACGCATTTCTGCTGTATTTTATAAAAGACATTTAAAGTAAATGTTAAAGGTGTATTGAACATTTGTAGGTTACCTCCCTTGCTGTGATCCATGCGAACAGTAGCTTGTTTCACAATTTACAATTTTGACAAACATCAAAGAAATTCGCCGCTTTAAGAAAACTGCAGCTGCAAGATATTTGTTAAATATACATTTAAAGGGTATTTTGCATTCTAATAACATTTGGAAAATTTCAACAGGATTTAACAAACGGTTTCTGAGCAATAGCGTTTTGAAGTTGGGCAAGTGATTTGAAACGAGCTATAGTTTAACACATAAATTATTTCAGAGAAGCGAGTGATCTTTCCCTTTTTGAGTCGCAACAAAACGAGGTTTTCAAATGCTAAACATTATTTTAGAGGTTGCGTTCGGGGCTTTCTTTTTCCTAGTGTTGCCTCCCTTCTCTCTACCATGACAGATTAGAGAACCACCGGATAAATGCAATGTTACTCAAGGGATTAGAGAACCACCGGATAAATGCAATGTTACTCAAGGGGTTAGAGAACCACCGGATAAATGCAATGTTACTCAAGGGATTAGAGAACCACCGGATAAATGCAATGTTACTCAAGGGACGTTACTCTTCCGATAAATAATTTATGTGCTTAAAGTAGGACTTTACCAACGAACAAACCGCCAATATGTTTCACATGTGACACGGAATTCTATTATAGAAATGGACTTAACAGCTACATCCACAGTGACAGGTCTTCTATATCAGAAGGCCTGACCACTGCGGGGCTACAGCGATCCTCACTTCGTTAGCCAGTCTGCTGTGACACAGCCTGTTACTAGGGAGCCCCACGTAGAGGTGAAGTGAGGTCTTGGTCAACTATAGGTCGCTGACCCTGCCCGGCCGACTACAAATCGGCGAGCTCGTGCTCCCCATGAGTGAATTTAGTGACAAGTAAGACCATATGTATAGTCCTTTCGGGGTCGGACGATAACACGTAATTGTTGAATAGCCCTTGGTAATTACAAATCAGAAAGGGAGACTGTACGTCAATCACTGGGCATGGAATCTTCTAACATGAATTGTTCTACTGTTGTAACAAACAAATACATTAAAAATAAGTAAAGAAGAAAGAAAGAAAGAAGAGGGAAAAAAAGAGAAAGAAAGAAAGAGAGAAAAAAAAGAGAAAGAAAGAAAGATGACGAACAAACGTTTTTGACAAAATTTATCATTGGCGTCATTATCTATTAGAGTGGGCATTGGGGCGACTGGGGGAACCCATAGGCAGTGGCGTAACATGAATTAGTAGCACCGGAGACAAAATAAGTATTGCGTCCCATTCTGCAATTTTTAATCTATTACGACTACGTGTGTCTCTTTTGAAATGTTACGCCCTGATATTCAGTACCTGTGACAACTGACTGTCGTTCCTTTTAGGCTACGCCACTGCCTATAGAAGTATGTGTCGCAGCGGAAGCATGTGTATACCGAGTGTTGGCTTGTCTATGGATTTGCAGCACTGAAGTTGTACCGGGAATGGTTGCGTCTGAGTGATGTTGTTCAGTCTGTTTTCCTTGATAGCTGACATCACGTTTAAGCTGGTCAACAGCACCATCCCTGTCATCATGAGTGCTACAACATTGATTGTGTGACATCCATAGTGTTATCTTTAAACCTTTATTCCGCCCATCTTGAGATGGTCTTCACAGCACACTGACTGCCGATCTGGCTAAAAGTCCACTCAATCTAGGCTGCGACCTGGCGTGTACGCCGGACAGTGCAGTCACGTCTGTGTCTGCTACAGTGTCCTTCCTGCCATCTTCAGCGGTTCTCACAATGCCCTTCCTGCCATCTTCAGCGGTTCTCACAATGTCCTTCCCGCCATCTTCAGCGGTTCTCACAATGCCCTTTCTGCCATCTTCAGCGGTTCTCACAATGTCCTTCCTGCCATCTTCAGCGGTTCTCACAATGTCCTTCCTGCCATCTTCAACGGTTCTCACAAGGTCCTTCCCGCCATCTTCAGCGGTTCTCACAATGTCCTTCCTGCCATTTTCAGCGGTTCTCATAATGTACACGGTCGTGCTTCAGCTACTAATATGGGAGACCTAACCAGTGCACGACAACAAACATTAACACTTCTTTTCTAGCAGGCATCAACAAATATAATTTCCCCATTTTGCTTCTTTGTTTGTTATTAAGTTCACTATCAAAGCACACAGGGTGAATTCATAGGTGCTCTGGTATCCCCCACGAAAAATCCGAGGAGAATCGTGACCCACGTGCACGAACTCCGTAGCACGGCCTGAGATCCACGGTGTGAGCAGGTTTCTGCTGATAATTTTGCCCGGGCAGCGGCATATTGATGGCCTACTCCTTTTTTATTTTAACTGCCAAGAGTTCTTTAGCACACGGCACCTCCCGTTTGTTGTCGTTATCCGAGGTGGTTAGACATCTGATCTCACTACCCAAGAGATCAGGGGAGGTCATAAAGAAACCACGGATTCATGTTTCCTATTGTTGACAATCACGACACCGCTTCTGGTGGGCTTTGAACCTGGATCCTTCCTGTCTTGAGGCCGGCGTCCTACCTCTAGACTAGCCAGCCTTCTCCCTTCATCTCACTTACCTTGCTAGTTAAGTAAACTAATTATCAGTCTTCTCAGTCGTCCCTTTTAACTCGTGCCACTTAAGATTCTGCGGCAATTTCAAAATTGTAATTGCCTTGACCTCTTCCAAAAGGTTGTGACCGAGTGACCTCAGGTATTCTCCTTTGTCAACAACTACAGCGCCCCTCCCCTCCCCACAACTTACATAATATAAGCCCAGATATCAAATATAACAAATGTGAAATGCTATGCAGGGCGCAGGTACAATTGCAGAAAACAAAAGGAAATAAACGTAACATGGTATTGAACATCTAGACTAACAGAAAGAAAAGACAAGCTACACTGTTTCGGCGAAAGCCTTCATCAGGTATAACAAGTAAACTATACACATTAAACACAAAAATCCAAGTCAGAATGTACAACACAAATTTTAAAAAAAAAATGACGAAAAAGATGGTGACCAGGATTTTCATTGAGTGTGGTTAAAAGAAGAATTTCCAAAAGGGCAGATAGAATTTACAGACCTGTAATTGCTCAGTCCTTCCCAACTCACGACCCAAAATACATAAGTTAAGTCCATGCAGCTTGCCGATTATACTCTCGTACAAAGCGATCTTTCAGTCGCTCTATCCTACTTGTGTCTGGCTTGACTCTCAATTCCCTGCCCTTCATATCTAGAGAGAACCACAGAAAGTCTTCGACATATTTTTCTTGACACGCTCCAACATTACTTATTAACACAGTGGACACATTCCTCTCGCTATCATTTAGATTGTTCTTGTTTTCTTGATGATTTTTTTTCCAATAGAAGACTTTTCAGAACAGAAACGTTGGTTTGTTTAGTCATACCTTTATCCACAAAGCGGGAGATATTTGTCTATATTTAATTGTTGCCACAGAAGGGCCCTCGAATTAGAAACCCCCCCCCCCCAACTGTTACCAGGACGGTTGTCCTACCACCACTAGAGGTCACCCCATGCCAGCCAGATGAGCGAACCTAAAAAAAAAAAAAACTTTCCCTTCAGCTGCCAACAAGGTCAGTAGGTCCACACAATTCCTTGCAGGAACAAGGCCGCAAGATGACAGTCCGGTCTGGGCTCCACTCAGCATGGGCTACGTGAACAACTCACAATTTTCTTGAAAATCATCTGTGAAAGTCAGCTTAATCGTCTCAGAAAGTCAGCTTAGATAATTTTCTCAGAAAGTCAGCTTTGAGAATTTTCTCAGAAAGTCATCTGAGAGCACAAGTAAGCGCATCCTCGTCTAGCACGGGAGTGTAGCTGAATGACTGCATCTATCCAGTACACATAACAGGGACGCCAACTGTTACAAACTGTTCTAGTCGATTCCATCCACGGAACCAGTTTCATCGCAGTCACAATTATCGACAACCATCCCACCACTTCCAAATTCGCTTCGGTAAATTCCGTTGACAAGGTCGCTCCGTGCTCGCCCTACTTCTGTACTGGCGACGATTCCTAAACTCCTTAGTCGCCTCTTACGGCACGCGTGGGAGGTGAAATGGCTCTTTTCTTTTCTCCTCTCACAGTGATGGGTCCCAGTAGCCACACGGGCGATTTTGTTTTCTTTTTACAGCCCCCCCCCCCCCCCCCCGGGGACACTAAAAGCAATGTTCTATTTACTGTTCTCGTGTAGCTTACAGCGTCGAGGATAAATGTAATGTTTCATTCTAGTTTTCTATGTAGGCGTCTGATAATCCAACTTTCGTCGCTAGTCTCTTGTCGTAGTCTGGTATGTCAAAGCCATTTCATCTCTCCCCCCCCCGCCAACACAAGTAACTCGGAATTATACTATCCCTCGTTGTTGCCTCGGTGGCTGAGTAGTTAGTGTGCTTGCTAGTGATCACAAGGCTGCGGGATTCAATCCCTAAATTATGGGGAATGTTTCTCGTACTGACAAGGGTTTCGGGCTTCACCCAGCATCTAAAAATGGGTACCTGAGATTCTTTAACAAGGGTGACCTGGCATGATGCTGACAATATCATCCAAAAACGTCCCCCCCCCCCCCCCAGCAAGCCAGGGAAGAGAACGTTTACTTTATTACCCATCGTCTACCACAATCTTTCAGAGCTGACTTTTCTTAAAGCAATTTCTAATTCCTTAGATGTCTCATTTCAGTATTGTTAGTCTAGTTTTTTTCTATCTTTGTAACAAAATGTTACAGTCTGACACACGCACACTTAAACACAAAATGTTACAGTCTGACACACGCACACTTAAACACAAAATGTTACAGTCTGACACACGCACACTTAAACACAAAATGTTACAGTCTGACACCTCGCACACTTAAACACAAAATGTTACAGTCTGACACCTCGCACACTTAAACACAAAATGTTACAGTCTGACACCTCGCACACTTAAACACAAAATGTTACAGTCTGACACCTCGCACACTTAAACACAAAATGTTACAGTCTGACACCTCGCACACTTAAACACAAAATGTTACAGTCTGACACCTCGCACACTTAAACACAAAATGTTACAGTCTGACACCTCGCACACTTAAACACAAAATGTTACAGTCTGACACCTCGCACACTTAAACACAAAATGTTACAGTCTGACACCTCGCATTCTTAAACACAAAATGTTACAGTCTGACACCTCATACACATAAAGACAAAATGTTACGGCCTGACACTATTAAACAAGCAAAGATATATTAAACAAACAAAAAACTCAATAATTCTTCCAGTTTCTTTTCCTACAGTGAAACTTAGACAATACCACAAAATACCATAATAACATACACCATTGTCTAGATACAAGCACTGCAATATATATATATATATAATAAAAGTTATATAACCCAAATATACACAAAAGCATATGAAAAGTATTAGTGACAGATGTACAATGCAGAATTGATAACTTCGACATCACTGCTAGTTGTAACTTCAACAAAAACATACGAACAACACGAGCTAAACTTAAAAAAAGATAAGAGAGTGTTGATATCTCATGTCGACAGTGTTGATAGCCTGTCAGGCTAGACCAGTGAACTATCAACGCTGTTGGCAACAAGATCATCACCAACGTTTTTGCTTGTCTCACTAGTTAAAGAACATCCATCTTGACTGCTAATCGACCTGTTTCTCGCGGCCTTGCTTGTCTGAGTGAGCTTAGTCATCATCGGACAGCCATCTTCTAGATGGCTCCAGATTTAACCACTCATGACTTGTGCTAGGTTTGACTCTTTGCTGCTGGAGAACTCTGGCAAATACTCATTGTTCGTCTCTCCTACTTGATAACACTGTAACAAGTGCAACATAATTACAACAAACTATTCACCATTTACGACATTCATGAAGACAAATCATTTATTTGTTTAATTACTTAACTTATCATTTTATCATTACTTATCTCAGTGCCCTTTTCTTCTATTCTCATCTTCCTCTGTACTCATCATCTCTCCATTATTTTCTTTTTTGTTTCCTCCATTTTGTTGTTTACTCGTATTGACTTTCTTCATCTTATTTCTCCTATATCCAACTCTCTCTCCTGTATCATCCCTTATTTTCTTCTCCCAAAAACCTCCAACTTTTCCTATCCACCAACAAAATATTCTCCTATATATTTATCCATGTAATGTTCTTTTACAATGACCTTTCCAAGTTATCCTTTCATTATTACCTGTCCTCCCCTTTCCTTCAGCCGCTTTAACCTCTTCTATCCATTATCGTTCCTTTTTCCTTTCCCATCTCTTCTATTTCCGGCTTTCTTTTTCTTTTCAAACCTTCCCAGTGTGTTCTTCTTAGTTGTAACATAACGTCCACTTTAATTCTCTCTTCTTCTCACTCAATTTTAAAACAATGCCTGACCTCTCATTCTCTTGTTATCTTCTCAATTTTCTCTATAAAATATCAAATGTACAGAGAATATATTTGATATCAATATGATGTCTTCAGTTACCAAAGTAAAATGAGCTGCTGATGTGATCACAGGGAGCAATCAGATATAGCTGGCCCAGCAAACATAACAATTCTCTACCATGATATAGAATCATTGTTTGAAAAATAAGAACTGGAGTCAGATAAAATGTAGTTTTGTAAAGGCAGGACAGAATACCCATCATGCTTGTTTACATATGTAATCATGACAGTGGTCACACCAGGCCAGCCTATTTTAGAGAGAAGACCTCTGGCAGCCTTTCCTGGAAACAGAGTGAGCCCTGATACTGTGAAGGTTGATCACAGCAGCTGCAGCCTGAGCTCACCCGATCTGGTCAGAGATGAAGTCAACATTTCACTAAGTGTTTCCAGGATTATTCAGGAATATCTCTTTTATAGAGAACATGCCAGCTAAAACAAAATAGCTGTGTAAATCACATGACAGGACAATAACCCAAGCTCTGTGAGGCAAATTTGCATACAAATGAAAAATTAAAACAAAAAAATATCTGCATACAAATGAAAAATTAAAACAAAAAAAATATCTGCATACAAATGAAAAATTAAAACAAAAAAATATCTGCATACAAATGAAAAATTAAAACAAAAAAAATATCTGCATACAAATGAAAAATTAAAACAAAAAAATATCTGCATACAAATGAAAAATTAAAACAAAAAAATATCTGCATACAAATGAAAAATTAAAACAAAAAAAATATCTGCATACAAATGAAAAATTAAAACAAAAAAATATCTGCATACAAATGAAATCAGAAAACAAATGAAAATCTCAAAACTGCTAACTCTTAAAACAAATGAAATTTATAAAAAAAAATTGAGTAAAGAATCAGTTCGAGGCAACGCATATTTCCTTCATGCATGGAAATATAATCATATGAAAATACATGTTAAATGTTTGATTGTGAATAGCATAAACATAAATAATCTAAAAAATATTTTCAATGTTACATACACGTGAATAGTTCAGACAAAAATAATTTCTGCAAATGTTACACATATCTCAACAGCACATGTTAATATAATGAAATTCCCAAATGAAAATAAAAAACTCAAGTACATTGATTTCACAAAACAATTGATACTGAATATACTGTACATTCCAAAATAAAGTTAGAGAGTAAAATAGAGAAAATCAGGAACAAGAAGTTTTAATTGGAATCAATTGTTCATGGAGTCTAACAATGGATAGGTTGGGCACAGAAACATAGGTAGCTCCACTGGCATCAATGAAAGTCAAGCAAAGAGATGGGGCATCAAGTGACAAGGAAGAACATCTGCACAAGTAATTTAGCAAATGTAAGTAGTAGAGGACAAACTGATATCAAACATGACAATTGTTTGTTAAATAAAACCACTTGACAGTGTCTTGTCTCTATGTGAATTGTATTTTAACATAACTCTCTGTTAGTAGAAAATGTATTCTATAGCCAGGGGTGGCCGAGTCTGGTGGTTTTCCCAATGTTCGTACAACCCGTATTCGATTCCCGCTGGAAGCAATGAGAGTTGTACTTGTGGTTGAAAAAAAAAAAAAATACCCCAGCAGTCAACCCAACCGCTGGCAAAAATGGGTACCAGAGTAGTACTCTGAGAAGGTGAGGAATGCCGCCTCGCATCGTGAATTTCGATGCTTGAAGCGACACTGTCCAGAAGTCTCTGAACACTTCTGGATGGCTGAGCATATATGGATGAAAACTGGCGTGCTGTGATGCCGACTGGTACTTGTCCGTGACCTTCTACACCCAAAGAATGTTTTTAAAATGCATGAATGTGTTTATGACGCACTTTGTCAAACATGAAAGTACAAGTACTTATGATGAATATTGTAGCACATGTACTTATGCTGAATATTGTAACGTATGAAAATGATGAATATTGTAGCATGTATGAGAAGGTACTTACGATGAATATTGTAGCATGTATAAAAATGATGAATATTGTAGCATGTAGAAGAAAGTACTTAATGATGAACATTGTAGCATGTATAAAAGTAATCATCAATATTGTAGCATGTATGAAAAGACACTTATGATGAATATTGTAGCATGTATGTCAATAATGATGAATATTGTAGCATGTATGTCAATAATGATGAAAATTGTAGCATGTATGTCAATAATGATGAATATTGTAGCATGTATGTCAATAATGATGAATATTGTAGCATGTATGTCAATAATGATGAATATTGGAGGATGTATGTCAATAATGATGAATATTGTAGCATGTATGTCAATAATGATGAATATTGTAGCATGTATGTCAATAATGATGAATATTGTAGCATGTGTGTCAATAATGATGAATATTGTAGCATGTATGTCAATAATGATGAATATTGTAGCATGTATGTCAATAATGATGAATATTGTAGCATGTATGTCAATAATGATGAATATTGGAGGATGTATGTCAATAATGATGAATATTGGAGGATGTATGTCAATAATGATGAATATTGGAGGATGTATTTCAATAATGATGAATATTGTAGCATGTATGTCAATAATGATGAATATTGTAGCATGTATGTCAATAATGATGAATATTGTAGCATGTATGTCAATAATGATGAATATTGGAGGATGTATGTCAATAATGATGAATATTGTAGCATGTATGTCAATAATGATGAATATTGTAGCATGAATGTCAATAATGATGAATATTGTAGCATGTATGTCAATAATGATGAATATTGGAGGATGTATGTCAATAATGATGAATATTGTAGCATGTATGTCAATAATGATGTATATTGGAGGATGTATGTCAATATTGATGAATATTGGAGGATGTATGTCAATAATGATGAATATTGGAGGATGTATGTCAATAATGATGAATATTGGAGGATGTATGTCAATAATGATGAATATTGTAGCATGTATGTCAATAATGATGAATATTGGAGGATGTATGTCAATAATGATGAATATTGGAGGATGTATGTCAATAATGATGAATATTGGAGGATGTATGTCAATAATGATGAATATTGTAGCATGTATGTCAATAATGATGAATATTGTAGCATGTATGTCAATAATGATGAATATTGGAGGATGTATGAGAAGGTATTATGATGAATATTGTAAAAAATATGAACGTACTTTTAATGAATATCGTAGAGTATGAAAGTATGTATAATGAATAAAGAATATTAAAGTACTTATGATAAATATTGTAAAGAGTATGCAAGTACCTTAGATGAATATTGTAGAGAGTATGCAAGTACCTTAGATGAATATTGTTAAGAGTATGAAAGCACTTATGATGAATATTGTTAAGAGTATGAAAGCACTTATGATGAATATTGTTAAGAGTGTGAAAGTACTTATGACGAATATTGTTAAGAGTATAAAAGTACTTATGATGAATGTTGTAAAGAGTATGAAAGTACTTATGATGAATATTGTAAAGAGAATAAAATTACTTATGATGAATACTGTAAAGAGAATAAAAGTACTTATGATGAATATTGTAAATAGTATGAAAGTACTTATGATAAACATTGTAAAGAGTTTGAAAGTACTTATGATGAATATTGTAAAGAGTATGAAAGTACTTATGGTGAATATTGTAAAGAGTATGAAAGTATTTATGGTGAATATTGTAAAGAGTATGAAAGTACTTATGATGAATATTGTAAAGAGTATGAAAGTACTTATGGTGAATATTGTAAAGAGTATGAAAGTACTTATGATGAACATTGTAAAGGGTATGAAAGTACTTATGATGAATATTGTAAAGAGTATGAAAGTACTTATGAATAATCTTACACTGAATTAAATTATGGTAGTAAGATTTGATGATAAAAAGTCTAAAACTCAGTTATGTTCATTACACAGCTGGTACATTCATTTATGCTATAAACTACAATGTTTACACATATGTCTATGATGTCTACTGTAATTATAAGCTGACTCACACATTGTTGAGATAATGTATCGAATAATGAAATAAAGTACCAAATAAATATTGAAATAAAGTACCAAATATTTCAATAAAGTACCAAATATTTCGATAAAGTACCAAATATTTCAATAAAGTACCAAATATTTCAATAAAGTACCAAATATTTCAATAAAGTACCAAATATTTCAATAAAGTACCAAATATTTCAATAAAGTACCAAATATTTCAATAAAGTACCAAATATTTCAATAAAGTACCAAATATTTCAATAAAGTACCAAATATTTCGATAAAGTACCAAATATTTCAATAAAGTACCAAATATTTCAATAAAGTACCAAATATTTCAATAAAGTACCAAATATTTCAATAAAGTACCAAATATTTCAATAAAGTACCAAATATTTCAATAAAGTACCAAATATTACAACTGGAACTGAACTTTGCACCTCCAATCACAACAGGTACATTAGTAAAACTCTGTAGTAATTATAATCACTTGCAGTGGCCAACACTCTTTAATAATTTATTTGTTGCATGATCGTATTGTTGAAGTGTTATATATTTTGTATTGACAAAATGTTGCATTGGTAGTTGCTGCACTGAAAGATGTTGTCGACTAATATAATGATAATTAATGCACTAAATTAATGTTGCACTGTCAGAGGTACTGTATCAGTGCTTCTTATTCATTTACAAACAACATTTTGAGAATTTTTGTCTTCAACAAGCATTTGTTTGGGACTTTTCCCTAGCTTTTGGCTTTTCTTTATCGACTGCAAGGCAGCATTTGTTTGTCATCAGAGTTGTCTCTCCTAGGAAACAAGTCTTGCTAGACTAACGAGTCTTTCCTACCCGGGTTTTTTTTCAAGTTTTCCTTCTCTTAGGTGGACTGTCCGCCAGAACTAACATGCTCCTCCTGCACGGATTTTTGACTGGGTTTTTCTCCCACAAGTTTTGTTCCTAAGGTCTGCCCCGTGGACATGTTCTTGATGTGAATTTTGAGCTCTGTGGTGACAGATAAGGACCTGTGATGTAACCACCACCCTCAATACAAACAAGTTGCTGTGAAATAGTTTCACATTCACCAATCCATGACATTTTTAAAGTAATACACTTCATTACATAAATGACGTATCTAACAAAATCCCATCAAAAATAATGAAACATGTCTTGAGGTGGTGGCCAAAACAAAACCATCGTAAGTTACAACTTAAACAACAACAGCTACAAACAGACAACATACATTTATGACACTAAATATGCTACATATAATGCTATATGACAGCTACAAACAGACAACATACATTGATGACACTAAATATGCTGCATATAATGCTATATGACAGCTACAAACAGACAACATACATTGATGACACTAAATATGCTACATATAATGCTATATGACAGCTACAAACAGACAACATACATTGATGACACTAAATATGCTACATATAATGCTATATGACAGCTACAAGCCATGACTACAAGAATCATTTTACTGTTAACAATCTCTGATGGGATTGCGGACACTGGCAACATGAACCACTCCTGCTGAGGTGCCTCCAGTATATGGGCCGTCAGGATAAGCTGGAGAAGTCATTAACTTGAGACTGACCAATACTTTCCTTCAACCTATTAACTCTAACATCTTAATGTGTGGGCTCAGGAGAGGGTCATTGCCATCCTAGACTCTAAAAGTTGTGCACTGATGTTTACAATTAGGGTGTCTTTGACAGTCCACCAGTAAACAAAGCTGTGACCTTTAACCTCAAGATCATCAACTTTATAGCGCAAAGTCAATATAATCAAAAATGTATGTCTTATAACAAATATCTGCTGCATATTCAACAGCTCACCTCCACATACAGGCGATCTCACCAGCCTGATCTGTGAGGTATGGACGAAAAAAACGAAATATGAAATTGAAGCTAAGAAATATAGACAGCACTACAACAAGCAGGCAGTGAACTAAAGATTTTTGCTGAAGGCAATTAAGAGTCATTTTAAATAGGAATTCATGCTACGTATGATTATTCAACATTATTGTTCGTATGTCGTTTAAACAAACATGAATTCATGCTATGTATGATTATTTCAACATTATTGTTCGTATGTCATTTAAAATAACTGATGACATTGGACATCCGCAGCCATATTCTTTGTGAAGATGACACATGTCCCCCACCTCAAAGTCTTTTACTCTCAACATATCTTTTGACAGGCCTCTCTTATCAAGCATCTATGGCTGTTGTTTTTTAAATCAATTTTCATTTTGATTCTCTCAAAGGGAAATTGATAGATTTGAGAGTAGCATGAACAGTGGAGACTTGGTGTGTGTTGTGAGACTGAGGTCATTGATCAAGAATGGAAACAAAGAAAAAGCTGGTCGAGAATGGGTGGACCATCAGACAAATACTATCCACAAACTTGACAACATGTACTTGTCATTTTTAAAAGCCTGAGGTAGGGATTGCACCTACTGCCACTCTCAACCAGAACTGGTGAGACTGCTGACAGATCAGTTAAGATGGCTGACAATGAATGACAGCTCAAGCAAGATGGCTGACAGCCCAAGCCATATGGCTGACAATGAATGACAGATCAAGATTGAAAATGACAATTAATGAGACTGTCAAAAGGTCAGATAAGACTGCTGACTGATAACTAATTAGGCTGTCAATAGATCAGGATATATTGCTAACATTCTGTAACACTACTGATAGAGATGAAGTTTATACTATCTCAATTCCCGTACACGTTTGCCAACATCTAAACTATTATAAAGAGAATAAAATTTGTTAATTTTTTCTGAAATATAACAGACAGTCTCGCCCACCAACCACCTAAATCTACAAACATAAACACAAGCATTCACTGCTATAACTTCTGCTTCAAGCAACAATTTTAGTTTAATGACAGGGTAGAACGTTCCTTGTGGTTAAAATTGTTAAAAATGAGCCTAACTTGCCTGAAAAGAGTTGCCATATTTCTTAGCTTTGTACTGCTTCAACATCTGTTGAACATAAATGGTAATGACTCATCTAAAAGTGTTACCCCAGGGTATTACTTTTGAGATGTGATAGTTAATGGTCAATGAAACGTAGGAAATATTACACTACGTATAAAGATACAAATATCAACATATATATGTGTATGTAATGCTCTTTTCTAGGTGTTGGTGAATAATATTCATTCTACAAATTCATCTTTTGAAATGGTCGCCGCTGTAAAAAAAAGTTGAATGTAATAAAATATACAAATCTGTAATGTTTTTTGTTGTGCTCAAACGCCTATGCATTTACAGTGTCAAAGAAAGAGCTCTGTAATTTCCTTCAAAGATAGTCAGGCAGATGCCTGGTATTTAGGCCATCTTTAGAGTAGCCTCACTTTTTCATTAATGCTTGTTCTTGCTGCCTCGACTACCCATCAATAGTTGATACCAAACTTATTGTAGTACAACCTACCTTTTCATTCTACAAAAGAAATAAGCATTACACAAACATATATACCTTGTTTGTTCCGCAGGAGTGGAACTAGGTAATCTAGAGGTAAGACACTGGCTTCAAGACAGAAAGGTCCCAGGTTCGAATCTGGCCACAGGCAATGGGAATTTATCACTTCCTGGCCTCCTTACATTCCCCTGGTCTCTGGGTTGTGAGATCCAATGTCCACCACTCTAGGATTACAGCAAAACAAAGGAGTCCCCGTGTGCACGTTAAAGAACCCTTTTTTGTTAAAAGTTGACAGGAGTAGGCCAAAAATGGCCACTACTCTGGCAAAAATTGCTGAGAAAATTTACCCATGACGAAGACGGATGTGTTGAGCCAAAATGCACAGATATTGTGCCATAAACTAGCAACACAACGCACCCACGCCACTCAACGGGTGAACGCTATGAAGAGAAACAAGTATCAGAAGCATGTGGGCATTTGTCATTTCAGACTCACTGTAATATTTTGTAATCTTCCACATTTTGTGATCTTCCAGAGTCTGCAGGTTTCCTGCCCACTGGGTGCTTTCTCTTAAAGTGGATGTATATGGTCCACACTTAAAGGCGGAAAGATCATGACGATACTTGGTATCATCGTGACCCCCAAGAGAAAGCCAACTGCTTCACATGCGAAATAACCCAGGTACTCCACAGGGTGAACACCTAAACGCATTTAGTCTGCTTGATGAAACTTCTAGACATAACAGATTCTGGGATTAAACCTTTAGTTCATCATGAATAATGTGAACTGTTACATGTTGGTTCTATGTCTAGAAGTTGCATCACTCAGACTGGGCCCTGAAAGGGTGTGCTTTATGCATACAGGACCCTTGCTTGCCACATTTTCAACCATGTACGATATTTTCAAAAAAGTTAAACATTTTCTTATCTCATTGCTTTCTAAACTTGCTTTTTTAGAGTCAAGAGGAGAAATAGTTTCTGATTTGTTCAGCCTCTTCTGCTGTAAGTTTGTAAACACTTATATTATCAAATGTACACAAATCACATGTAATAAACATATTGTTACTGGAACAAGTCTAAAATGAGCAAATGTTGTTTCTGGTGTTGTAAAGCCAAACTTATGAAAATTTGTTTGATAATTATTTTTCTTCTTCTTTCCTCTCTAATTTGCCTTTCAGTGACAAAAATGTTGTCTTTTACGCTTTGATAAACCCTTTCTGCTGTCATATTTTTGAGTGTTTGTATTGTGAAAGACATCTTATTGGTTGGCTGTTTTTGTAACTGTTTGTAGTTACATGTATGGATTGTGTTTAGCTGTATGCTGTAACTTAAGCTGTATGGATTGTGTTTAGCTGTATGCTGTAACTTAAGCTGTATGGATTGTGTTTAGCTGTATCTCAAGCTGTATGGATTGTATTTAGCTGTATACTGTAATTCATAAACTTTAACACATTAAACTTGAAATCTTGGTAGCGAAAGTAATTCGAAAGGAAATAGTTGAAAATATGGGACATGGCTGAAAACGTTGCAGTCATAGAACAGAGGAGCAAAAAAGTGAAGTTCAACTGTTGATGTCGTCGAGTGAGTTCAACTGTTGATGTCGTCAAGTGAGTTCAACTGTTGATGTCGTCAAGTGAGTTCAACTGTTGATGTCGTCGAGTGAGTTCAACTGAAGAATGTTGTGACAGTTGCTAGAATTTTCTTGTTACATGACGGACAATGGGTAAGAAGTTTAGAGCATTCTAGACAAGCTACGAGCTCTCCACACGGCAGGAAGAGGTCCTTGACTGGGTTCTTCAAGCAAACCTTACAGGTCAACATCTGCCTCAGGTAATGGTGTTCCCGTTCCAGCACTTGCAGTGTCAAACTTTCTGGTGCCTTAGAGGAAGCTGAGAAAAGGAAACAGTAAATATTATTTAGAATCAAGGCTGAAATTGTTAACGCAATTGTGTTCAATCATTATGTTTAATTACAAGAAAAAAACGTGCATTTGTAATTAAACTTGTTTCTTGTGTATTGTTAATCTCAAAGTGTTGTTAATGTAATTTCTTGTCTATTTTTAATGTATTTTTGTGTTGTGTATTGTCCTGTCATTTGTCAAGATTAATGTCATCTACAATGGTATTGAAGTTCCTTCTGTGTGTTTACGTCATTTCTTAATTTCATATTTCTGCTTAATGTCATTTCTTATTTTTGATCAATGTCAATCCTTAATTTATTATTTTTGGTCAATATCATTTCTTAATTTATTATTTTTGGTCAATTTCATTTCTTAATTTATTATTTTTGGTCAATTTCATTTCTTAATTTATTATTTTTGGTCAATATCATTTATTAATTTGTTATTTTTGGTCAATATCATTTCTTAATTTAATACTTTTGGTCAATTTCATTTCTTAATTTATTATTTTTGGTCAATGTCATTTCTTAATTTATTATTTTTAGTCAATGTCATTTCTTAATTTATTATTTTTGGTCAATGTCATTTCTTAATTTATTATTTTTGGTCAATGTCATTTCTTAATTTATAATTTTTGTCAATGTCATATCTTAATTTATTATTTTTGGTCAATATCATTTCTTAATTTATTATTTTGGTCAATATCAATTTTTTAATTTATTATTTTTTGTCAATATCATTTCTTAATTTATTATTTTTGGTCAATGTCATTTCGTAATTTATTATTTTTGGTAAATGTCATTTCTTAATTATTATTTTTGGTTAATGTAATTTCTTAATTTATTATTTTTGGTTGATGACATTTGCAGTTTGCGTGTGATTTGTTTGACAAAATAAAATGAAGAAGTCAACAAAAATATATTTTGTAGATTTTTTTTTTAAATAATTAAACAAAAGCAGTATTATTGTCTGTACACACTTCACAAATTTGGACTGACCATTGATTTTGTACCTTTTACATAACTAGTCCAGTAATTCAATCTGTACACTACAAAATTGGACCAGTAATTGTGTCTGTACATTTTACATAACTGGTCTAGTGTGTTTGTAGTCAACAAAACTAGTCCAGTAATTTAGTCTGTACACTACAAAATTGGACCAGTAATTGTGTCTGTACATTTTACAAGGTTGAACCAATATGGTATCTGTACCATAAAAAAATGGGCTGATAATTGTGTTTGCATAATTTAACAAATTGGACTAGTTACTGTGTTTGTGCATTCTTCAACACTGGGCCAGTAATATAATCTGTACACTCTTCAAAGTTCAACTAGTAAATGAATTTGTAAAACCATTAATCTATTGAACCTACTATATCAGGTGCACAGAGTTAAAACTCAGGGTACAAAAAGACAGTATATTGTAAAAGCCTATAGCTCCACAAGTGACTGGTCATGTGATAGGTTTGTTCAATAAAAGTTGAACTCTGCGTCCCAGTTTTTACTTATTGTTCTCCCTTGTTTGACACACTCCCTTGAGTTCATGTGAAAGATATGTTAACGTACATTACCATATACATAGCAAGTATCATTTAAGACAGTAAATAACAAAAGTACCATACAAAACTACTGCCTTTTCATACAAGCAGTTCCATTTCCCAACTATGTGCACATTCTCTAATACACAAAGAAATACAACGTAAATTATCCACTCAAGTATTACTCTCCATGTCCTGTGTTTGGGTTGCTTCACAAAGTCTATAACAAAAAATAAAGATTTGAAGACAAACTATTCGGACAACTGTTCATATTTTCAGGAGATAAGCACAAAATACAATGTGGGGCCACGAGTAAAGCTGCAGAGAACATGTCAAATAAACATGATATAGAACAGCTCAACTAATAGAAAGACAAGACAAACTACAACGTTTCGGTAAAAGACTTCATCAGGTATAATAAACAAATAATTCCATTTAAACAAAGAAATCCGAGCCAGAAAAGACTTCATCAGGTATAATCAACAAATAATTCCATTTAAACAAAGAAATCCAGCCAGAAAGCAGAAATTTTTTAATTTTTTTAAAATTGGCTTAGTTTGTGTGATACCTAATGAAAACATTTGCTGAAATGTCACAGTTTGTCTTGTCTTTCTATTTGTTTTGTAGCTCCACACCATTTTATGTTTATTTCACATTTGAACACAACATTTTACATTGATTGTGTAACAAGAAAATCAATTTTCAAATTACCAGCTCTGAGAATTTTAGGAAATGGTCTTTTTGTGTTTTGACCTAACTTGCGTACAAATAAAGTTGAAAGTTAACCTGTTTCAAGGATGCCATCTCTCCGGGTGTGCAACATGTCGGTGCCTCAGTAGACATCAGCTGGTGAGAAGGTTTACTTTCAATATCATGATGGATATAGTGAATCATACACCAAGACATATCAGTTGAGTTTTAACATCAGCAAAATATGTACTTCAACAGCATTTGTGAACATCAAATGAAGAAGAGTTGATGATGATGATAGATAGTCACTTAATGATTCCATCAACAAATGACACATTTCTTCACTTCACCAGGGAGTGTGTCACATCGCCTCACATGGAAGTGTTGTTCACTTCACCAGGGAGTGTGTCACATCGCCTCACATGGAAGTGTTGTTCACTTCACCAGGGAGTGTGTCACATCGCCTCACATGGAAGTGTTGTTTACTTCACCAGGGAGTGTGTCACATCACTTCACCCGGAAGTGTGTTGTTCACTTCACCAGGGAGTGTGTCACATCGCTTCACATGGAAGTGTTGTTCACTTCACCAGGGAGTGTGTCACATCGCTTCACATGGAAGTGTTGTTCACTTCACCAGGAAGTGTTACATTGCTTCACCTGGAAGTGTTGTTCACTTCACCAGGGAGTGTGTCACATCGCTTCACATGGAAGTGTGCTGTTCACTTCACCAGGGAGTGTGTCACATCGCCTCACATGGAAGTGTGTTGTTCACTTCACCAGGTAGTGTGTCACATCACCTCACATGGAAGTGTGTTGCCCACTTCACCAGGGAGTGTGTCACATCGCCTCACATGGAAGTGTGTTGCCCACTTCACCAGGGAGTGTGTCACATCGCCTCACATGGAAGTGTGTTGTTCACTTCACCAGGGAATGTGTCACATCACCTCACATGGAAGTGTGTTGCCCACTTCACCAGGGAGTGTCACATCGCCTCACATGGAAGTGTGTTGCCCACTTCACCAGGGAGTGTGTCACATCGCCTCACATGGAAGTGTGTTGCCCACTACACCAGGGAGTGTCACATCGCCTCACATGAAAGTGTGTTGCCCACTTCACTAGGGAGTGTCACATCCCCTCACATGGAAGTGTGTTGCTCACTTCACCAGGGAATGTGTCACATCACCTCACATGGAAGTGTTGTTCACTTCACCAGGGAGTGTGTCACATTGCTTCACATGGAAGTGTGTTTCCCACTTCACCAGGGAGTGTGTCACATTGCTTCACCTGGAAGTGTGTTGTTCACTTCACCAGGGAATGTGTCACATCGTCTCACATGGAAGTGTTGTTCACTTCACCAGGGAGTGTGTCACATCACCTCACATGGAAGTGTGTTGTTCACTTCACCAGGGAGTGTGTCACATCACCTCACATGGAAGTGTGTTGTTCACCTCACCAGGGAGTGTCACATCGCTTCACATGGAAGTGTGTTTCCCACTTCACCAGGGAGTGTGTCACATCGCCTCACAAGGAAGTGTGTTGCCCACTTCACCAGGGAGTGTGTCACATCACCTCACATAGAAATGTGTTGTTCACTTCACCAGGAAGTATGTCACATCACTTCACATGGAAGTGTTCACTTTACCAGGGAGTGTGTGTCACATTGCCTCGCATGGAAGTGTGTTGTTCACTTCACCAGGAAGTATGTCACATCACCTCACATGGAAGTGTTCACTTCACCAGGGAGTGTGTCACATCACCTGACATGGAAGTGTTCACTTCACCAGGGAGTGTGTGTCACATTGCCTCACATGGAAGTGTTGTTCACTTCACCAGGGAGTGTCTTCTTCACTTCACCTAGGAGTGGCATTATTACTTCACTTTAGCATAATTTACCATGGTATGTGATATGTTTATTACTTCACCAAGTGCATGATGATACATCAAAAACTTTAACAGTATATGTGGTATTTCAATCATTTCACCATGCTGTGTCATACTCCCCTCTCTTCACCAAGCTACGCTGCATTGTCATCACATCACCAGGTTTTACCAACATAACCATAACTTCAGTAAAGTCTATCACTACACCAGAGGTAGTATGGCCGATCACCACATTAATGCATTATGTTATGCACTCGTAAAATAACATATTTTGCACATTATCTCACCATAATTTATACTGTACCCACCTTGCCTATTGCAGACATACCTATATGTTATCATGTATGTATATAATTATATATAATCATAAAGGAACATTATATGTTTGTATGTGTGGTATCTATGTATATATTCTATACCACCCACAAAACAAATGACGGTAAATTGTTAACAGTAAACAGCGGATAGGCTAATAATAGATTATTATATCAGTTCCACGTTTTTTTGTTGTTATAAAGCCTAGATCATTCTAGAAGATTGAGGAGACAGTAATTGGAGAAGTTATATCAAAACAATATCACTAGTTATGTCAATATTAGAAGACACAGACATGTAGATTTATATCAATTGACCATTCGACAAGAGGATGTGGTAAGCACACACAGGCATACACCAACGACACTGAACACTCAAATGAACAAACAAGAAAACATTAAAATTTTTTTCCTTTGGTTTTTGTTTCAAAAATTGTCTTCATTTTTTTTTCATACTTTCTTTTTCATACTTATATTTTTTTGTTCATATCATAATTTTTGTTTTTACACCTTCTTTTTTCATACTTTCATTTTTTTCCACACCTTTTTTCATACTCATATTTTTTTATACATTTATTTTTTTCACACCTTCATTTTTTTCACTTATATTTTTTTCACACCTTTTTCATACATATATTTTTTCATACTTTTATTTTTTCATACATTCTTTCTTCATATTTTTATTTTTTTCATACTTTCATTTTTTTCATACTTTTATTTTTTTTTTTATACCTTTATTTTTTTTCACACCATTTTTTCATACTTTTTTTTCCATACCTTCATTTTTTTCATAATTTTATTTTTTTCACACCATTTTTTCATACTTTTATTTTTTTCACACCATTTTTTTTCATACCTTCATTTTTTTTTTATGCTTTAATTGTTTTTTTTCCATACCTTCATCTTTTCTTTATTTATATCTATGTTTTATTGTCTTGGTTTCCTTTTTTTTTTTTTTTTTTTTTTTTTGTCTTTTCTTCTAAATTATTATTTTTTTTTTTGCTTCCACAGATTTTTTTTAATCTGTTAAAATGTCATAAAATCCTTTTGTGTGTACAAATGTCATAGTGGATTAATGTCAGTGAGAACTGGTGCTTTTTCTCTGGTGTAGTCAGCTGATTAAAGAGCTCTCACTGATAAACGGCCTGAAATAATAGAAGATGTGACAGTTAAATAATGGTAACAACATTAATACTGACTGCTCTCCCTTCTTATCTATGAATGAGGAATTGTGTAATTTATGACATATCCATGATTCTGACAGATAATGACTGGATCCATGACCAGTAATGGCAGTCTTTGATAGTAATGACAACCTCTAACAAGTAATGGCAGTCTTTGATAGTAATGACAACTTCTGACTAGTAATGACATTCTTTGATAGTAATGGCAACCTCTGACTAGTAATGGCAATCTTTCACAGTAATGACAACCTCTGACTAGTAATGGCAGTCTTTCATAGTAATGACAACCTCTGACCAGTAATGCCAATCTTTGATAGTAATGACAACCTGACTAGTAATGACAGCCTTTTATAGTAATTAAAATCTGTCTAGTGTCTAGTAATGATAATCTGACTAGTAATAACAATTTTTTTTATAGTCATGGCAATCCTCTGATTTGGTTTAATCAGGTTGTTTAGTCTATTGGATTGGACTGTTTAGTCTATTGGTTTAGACTGTTTAGTCTATTGGATTGGACTGTTTAGTCTATTGGTTTAGACTGTTTAGTCTATTGGATTGGGCTGTTTAGTCTATTTATTTTAATGTAGATTGTTTAGCCTATTGGTTTAGACAGATTGTTTAGTCTATTGGTTTAGACAGATTGTTTAGCCTATTGGTTTAGATAGATTGCTTAGTCTATTGGTTTAGACAGATTGTTTAGCCTATTGGTTTAGACAGATTGTTTAGTCTATTGGTTTAGACAGATTGTTTAGCCTATTGGTTTAGACAGATTGTTTAGTCTATTGGTTTAGACAGATTGCTTAGTCTATTGGTTTGGACAGACTTGCTTAGTCTATTGGTTTGGACAGACTTGCTTAGTCTTTAGTCATTAGTCGAAAGATCATCCTCCTTGCACAAGGGCATACCCATAAGTGCTCCGATTTCCTTTCGAGTAAATTCACAAGTGTGTGACGGCTGATCGTGCCGGTTCGCAGTTGGTTAACCATACACCTCTGGCGTCCTGAAAAATGTTCGCTCTTTGCTGTGCCAAGCCTTACACGACTATGCGTTAGTCTCGCCATTGCGTTTGAATCCTTGTCGTCTCGAAAGTCTGCTACTCTTCCCGCCTCGCGGATTGCGTGTAAAATGTCTGCGTTGTCCATGGCGTTGCCATCTGAAATTTTAGCCTTTTCAGCAAGCTTGTCAGCTCGTTCGTTCCCTTGCACTCCAGAGTGGCCAGGTACGTAGATGAAGACGATTTCTTTTAAAGTTGACAGCTGCAGGGACTTCAACCACTCTCTTCGCCTCCACCCAGCCTCAACCTTCTTAAGCATACTCATGGAGTCACTGAGAAAACATACTCCTGCGAAAGACTGTGTTTCGAGCCATGTCATTGCCTTAGTGACTGCTAAAACCTCCACTGTCATGCTGCTCGTTGTTTGCGAAAAAGCACCACTATCCTCATGCACCATTTGCCCTTTCACCTGCGCTGTATATGCCCATGAACATCGTTTATTTCGTACAACCGAACCATCTGTGTAGATAATAATGTTGCCGGGCGTTACGTTTTCTTTGATTAAGGCCTGAATCTTATCCTCTACGACCTTGGGATTCATCGTTCTACATTCTTTATTCAGTGTTATGCAGACTTTGATAGTAATTGTAGAAATGTCATTTGGCCATTGCCGCCATTCTTCTCCACGCTGCAAGTCATTTAGCATGCACACCTTTTGAATGGATTTCTCTGCCCTGCCCATCCACGACTGGCCTCGCTCGAGTCTATCACCTTTTGGTGCTAGCGCTACAGAATTTAAAGGATGTCTTTCATCAGCAAGAATGTTCAGAAAAGCGCGTGCTCTACACAACTCGATTCTACTTTCTATGGTTGGAATGTCAAGTAGGTATCTTAACGCTCTGCATGACGTGTCTCTAGTGCAGCCAAGAATAATGCGCATAGCCTCGTTCTGAATTTTTTCGAGCCTTTCTAACTGAAGTTTGCTGAGAGTTTGAATCGCCAAAGCGTATTCTAGAACAGAAACAACCAGTCCCTGGTATAATGTATGCAGGTGCCGCTGTTCACTGCCTGCAGCGGCCATTACTTTCATAGCAGCAAGACCCTTTTTTGCTTTCTCTATCACGTTATCAATGTGCTTTACGAAAGCAAGGCTTCGATCTAAATGAATACCTAAATATTTCATTGTCATAGATCTTGGCAAAGTGTCTGAAAACATTTCTACAGATGGAGTATCAATATTAACGATGTTGTTATATAGTGAGAACCAAGTTACTTCAGCTTTTGATGGGTTCACGTTGGCACCTGCCTCGTCACACCACTTTTGTATGCGCCTGAGTTCTGATTGTAGGTCCGCAGTTATTTTGTTTCGATCTTTTCCCTGTCGATAAACCAAAATGTCATCGGCATAAGAAAGAATGCGACCTGGCCCTTCCAACCGATCTCTTGTGATTTTCACAGTGTATGCATTGAAAAGTACGGGAGATAAAGGTGAGCCTTGCGGTAACCCGGGATACATCGTAATTATATCAGAAGTCCAACTACCAGATCGAAAAACCACTTTGCGCTGAAAGAGTGCCGCTGTTAGCCAATTTAGGATGCGGGGACTGACGCCTAAATTTATGAGCTGGTTGAATAAGAAGTTAAAGGGTACTTTGTTGTAAGCGTCCTCCAGATCTATTGCAGCAGCACATGTCTCCAAACCGCGTTGAAACCCTTCATAAACATCCTGAGCAAACACGGCAGCATTTGACCAAGTCTCTCTACACGGACGATACCCTCCAAGCGTTGATGGAAACAAGTTTGCGTTTTCAAAGAAACAAGAAAGTTTCTTTGCAATTACCTTTTCTAAAAGCTTGCCTATGGTATTCTGCATGGTTATGATGCGGTAGCCCTGAATTTTTCTGTGGTCTTTGCTTGGTTTTGGCAGCGGTATCAAGTAGCTGTGTAGCCATTCTTCATTGATTATTGCAGTCCTGATACTGTCATTGTACATGCTTACCAGTTCACCTAAGTCAACATCGGATAAGTTGTTGATATCCGCGTATCTTAACCCATCTGGGCCTGGGGCGCTGTTCTTAGATCGTTTTAAAGCGAGTCTTACTTCCTCTACCGAGACGTAATCACTGTTATCTGTTAAGTCAGCACCAACTAGCATAGAAATATGTTCTCTCACAACTCTTCTTTCCTCTACATTTTTGTGGTCGCACTGCTGTAGGTAGTGAGCCAACAGTGCCTTGCCCTTGCTTTCATCAGTTTTATGCCAGATAGAATCAGCATCTTGGAAATCTGGAATTGCTTTGCTCTGCACTTTACCGTTCATACTTTTATGCAGCCTCCAGAACAGTTTTAACGATTTATCACGACCTATCCTGTCACAGAACTCAGCCCATTTATCACTTTTTGCTTTCATGGCTACTTCTTGAAAGGAAGTAATCTTTTCCTGTACTATCCCTTTTAAGAACAAAATATGATCAGGAGACGCAAACAAACTTCCTTTGGCTATTTGCCACTCTCTGACAGACTGTCTCTTCTCCAGCCAAACTTTTTGCACTTCGTTGCTCCACCATGGAGGTTGTTGATATGTAGCTATTTTGTTGTGATGTTTTCTCTTAGCGCGCCGAACTTTACTGATGACATCATCTTCTGCACAGCTGTAACGAAAAGTTTTTACTTTTCTCCTGCATTGCTTCGATCTGCCCATTGCTATTAAGATGCTACAAGGGAGATGATCACTGCCATGATGACCAAGGACCCCCCCACTTACACGATGTCGAGAAATAGGAGGAAACCAGTGCTAAATTGATGGCGCTGTCCTCATCACCTGGTCTAGTCGCTGTTCTGGTGTTGCTGCCATTATTAATGCATAGGAGATCGAGTGTAGTGATGGCTTCTTCGAGCTTCTTACCCTGTTTATTTGCTGAGGTATTGCCCCAGGATGCACCTTTTGCGTTAAAGTCGCCACAGAAAATGGTATTTTTTTCTAGACTTGCAATATCTTTCAGAAACTGCCATTCCTCAAGTCCCACTACAGCATTGCAGGCATAAACATTGACAAACAAGAAAGGCTGCGTGGACTGTACCTTTACTGCTAACAGTTGAATTTTGGAACTGTTCCACTGAGAAACATTTACTTCTGTTGCTGACAAACCCTGCCGCACGAAAATTGCTAGCCCCATGTGGTCATTGTTGAAGAAAGCTTGGAAACCTGCATATCTAGGTTTTTTATCACCAAGTCTTGTTTCTTGAATAGCAAAGATATCACAGCTAAACATTAGCTTTTCAAAAATGCCTCCACGCTTGCGGACACTGGCGCAATTCCAGTACAAAATTCGGGTGTTGGTGAGGCCTAATCTTTCTGACTTGCAACGATTCTTTCGAAGCCCTGCTCTTTTTCCCTGCCTTTTCGACGCCCACGCTTAGCTCTAAATTTAGGCCGCTTTGTTTGTAACCAACCGCACTGTGACAGATTATATGAGGACAGCGAGCCGACGAAACTGGAGCGACAAAGTGACGATGAGCGACTACACACCCAGCGCCCTGTGGCCATCTTAGAGTAGAGTGAAAAATTGACCGACGTAAACACTGCTTAGTCTATTGGTTTGGACAGACTTGCTTAGTCTATTGGTTTAGACAGATTGCTTAGTCTATTGGTTTGGACAGACTTGCTTAGTCTATTGGTTTGGACAGATTGCTTAGTCTATTGGTTTAGACAGCTTGCTTAGTCTAGTCACCGTATGACCTCTCAGGTCCACTAAGATATTACAAATTCACACAAGTGATGTTAGACTGCTGAACTAGGTGATCATGCTTGCATACAACTCCTCGTTGCCTGTACCATGCTACACTCTTCAGCTCTCCTCCCTTACTCTTCTCATTGGTCCAGTTATCCCAAAATCCACCTGACCAGAAGAGACTCACAAATGGTGAACTTTTTTTCAAACTGACAAGGCTCCAGGGGTCGAAAAATGGGTACCAGAGATTTTTTTTGAGAAGTAAGAGTGGCCTAGCGTGATACCGACCACATCATTCAAAAATGTGCTGATGTCATGGAAAAATATAGTCATTAATGTTTGATACCCTACAGGCCTAGAGGGAAACTCTACTTTGTCAATATCTATCTCAAGTTGTTCCTCTCTCATTACAAGGCCAACAACTGATGATATTCCTTTATAAGACAGGTGAACTCTCCAATTCCAGAAACAGATTTACTTGCTTGGACAGAAACTGTGTACTGCCAAACTTCACCAAATTAAAACTTGTGTACACATTTTGCATGGAATGTTTGAATGTGAAACTTGTCAAAGTATGAACCAAACTAAAGGGAGAGCAAAGCAGCCCATGAAGAGTTGTATAAGAACATCTGCACACCACATTTTCAAATTATAAGCAGCACTGGTCAACGGTTAAATACCAAAATGTGGTCAAATCTATTTTTATTACAGAAATAATTTGGTGTTGATGGTTACTGTGTGTAGTTGTGGTTGAGAGTTTTTGATGGAGAATATCCCAAGAGCTCAATGATCAATTGATTATAACTTTTATGTTGTTAAAAGAAAACAATCAGGAAACATTTTGCACAAAAGAAAACAAATGTAATAGTGTTAAAAAAAAATAGAGAGAATAATGAAAAGAAAAACTGAAGGAAAAACAAATTTATTATAATCTGTGAACATTTCAAGAGAGTGGTGTCCCTTCAAAGACCATACAAAATAGAACACTAAAAAGGGGGAAGACAAAGGATGTGTTTGCTTGTCAATGTGTACCAAGATGGCAAGTTGATGACATGCAGTGCTAGCTGGGAAAGTAACACCAGGAGATGAATAGATAGTTGTCTGTCAAGTTACAACATCAAGAGATAGGCACCTTGTTAGAGAGGACTAGTAATGCAAGCAGATGAGACAATCCGTTGTGGAATACTTTTAAAAACACAACAAATTCTCCCTCCTTCCTTCCTTCCTCATTTGTCTTTCAGCGTTGAGGGGAGATATAACTTGTAGTCTTTTGCTCTTCTGTTGGCCTCTAGTGCTGTTATCTTTCCTAGAGTTTCTAATATTCCATCAATCCATCTTTTGCTCTTCTGTTAGCCTCTAGTGCTGTTATGTTTCCTAGTGTTTCTAATATTCCATCAATCCATCTTTTGCTCTTCTGTTGGCCTCTGCTGCTGTTAAGTTTCATTGAGTTTCTAATATTCCATCAGTCCATCTTTTTTTGTGGTTGGCTCTTGATTCTGATGTTTTCGCAGCGTTTTTTGAAAGTTCATATTGTGTTTTGGTCTTCCTGTTTTACCACATAGCCAAACCATTTTATCTGTTCTTTTAAAGGTATTCTATGTTGGGAATTATTCCTAGCTTTTTTCTCAGTTCTTCATTTATAATCTTTCATCTTGGTAGTGCTTATTTTTCTTATTGTTCACACATCAAGGGTCAGGTCTGGCATTGATAGCAAAATGTTGGAATAAAGATTGTATTGTAGAGCACCCGTTTGTGCCCTTAGAGTTACTTTCTTGTTAGACAATAATGCTGACAGTTGTCCAGTGATTTGACAAGCTTTGTTGCATCTTGAGTTTTTTCTTCCTACGTGAAATTTTCCCTAAATTCATTTTCTGAATTATTTTATAAAAAGATGGCATAAATAAGAAATGACTAGCCAGAATGGTTATTTGTTGTCAAAAATAATTATCATTGCATAGAAAACATAAGATACAAATATAATTATGTTAATCAACATTACTTACCATAAACGTGTGGTCTGCATATGGCCTCCAGTTATGATATCACTTCAATGTTAGACTGGTTACCATGTCCTCTATATGCCAGACAAATATTAAACTTTTACACTGGAAACTGTCAAAGACATTTTAATAATTTAATTTTAGTTGTTGCTATTATCATCATCATGAGATGTGGACATGAGGGACTATGTTTACATCTTGAGTTATTCTTTTTCATTCCTATGTTGTATCATAGGGATGTATGTTTCTTCTTCATTTCTATGTTGTCTCACAGGGATGTATGTTGTTTGTTCTTCTTCATTTCTATGTTGTCTCACAGGGATGTATGTTTGTTCTTCTTCATTTCTATGTTGTCTCACAGGGGCATATGTTTGTTCTCCTTCATTTCTATGTTGTCTCAGAGGGGCATATGTTTGTTCTCCTTCATTTCTATGTTGTCTCACAGGGGCATATGTTTGTTCTCCTTCATTTCTATGTTGTCTCACAGGGATGTATGTTTTTTCTTCATTTCTATGTTGTCTCACAGGGGCATATGTTTGTTCTTCTTCATTTCTATGTTGTCTCACAGGGATGTATGTTTTTTCTTCATTTCTATGTTGTCTCACAGGGATGTATGTTTTTTCTTCATTTCTATGTTGTCCCACAGGGATGTATGTTTTTTCTTCATTTCTATGTTGTCTCACAGGGATGTATGTTTGTTCTTCTTCATTTCTATGTTGTCTCACAGTGGTGTATGCTTGTTCTTCATTTCTATGTTGTCTCACAGGGATGTATGTTTGTTCTTCTTCATTTCTATGTTGTCTCACATGGATGTATGTTTGTTCTTCTTCATTTCTATGTTGTCTCACAGGGGTGTATGCTTGTTCTTCATTTCTATGTTGTCTCACAGGGGTGTATGCTTATTCTTCATTCCTATGTTGTTTCACGTGGACGTATGTTCTTCATTCCTATGTTGTTTCATAAGGACATATGTTTATTCTTCTTCATTCCAATGTTGTATCACAGGGACGTATGTTTAATCTTAATTTCTATGTTGTCTCACAGGGACGTATGTTTGTTCTACATTTCTATATTCTATCACAAGGGCGTTTGTTTGTTCTACATTTCTATGTTGTCTCACAGGGACGTATGATTTTTCTTCATTTCTATATTGTATCACAGGGACGTATGTTTAATCTTAATTTCTATGTTGCCTCACAGGGATGTATGTTTGTTCTACATTTCTATGTTGCTTCACAGGGACTTAAGTTTGTTTTACATTTCTATATTGTATCACAGGGACTTATGTTTGTTCTTCATTCCTGTTGTTTCAAAGGGACATATGTTTGTTCTTCTTCATTCCTATGTTGTCTCACAGGGGTGTATGTTTGTTCTTCTTCATTTCTATGTTGTCTCACAGGGATGTATGTTTGTTCTTCTTCATTTCTATGTTGTCTCACAGAGATGTACGTTTGTTCTTCTTCATTTCTATGTTGTCTCACAGGGCATATGTTTGTTCTTCTTCATTTCTATGTTGTCTCACAGGGATGTATGTTTTTTCTTCATTTCTATGTTGTCTCATAGGGGCATATGTTTGTTCTTCTTCATTTCTATGTTGTCTCACAGGGATGTATGTTTTTTCTTCATTTCTATGTTGTCTCACAGGGATGTATGTTTTTTCTTCATTTCTATGTTGTCTCACAGGGATGTATGTTTGTTCTTCTTCATTTCTATGTTGTCTCACAGGGATGTATGTTTTTCTTCATTTCTATGTTGTCTCACAGTGATGTATGTTTGTTCTTCTTCATTTCTATGTTGTCTCACAGGGATGTATGTTTGTTCTTCTTCATTTCTATGTTGTCTCACAGGGATGTATGTTTGTTCTTCTTTATTTCTATGTTGTCTCACAGTGGTGTATGCTTGTTCTTCATTTCTATGTTGTCTCACAGGGGTGTATGCTTATTCTTCATTCCTATGTTGTTTCATAAGGACATATGTTTATTCTTCTTCATTCCAATGTTGTATCACAGGGACGTATGTTTAATCTTAATTTCTATGTTGTCTCACAGGGACGTATGATTTTTCTTCATTTCTATATTGTATCACAGGGACGTATGTTTAATCTTAATTTCCATGTTGCCTCACAGGGGTGTATGCTTATTCTTCATTCCTATGTTGTTTCATAAGGACATATGTTTATTCTTCTTCATTCCAATGTTGTATCACAGGGACGTATGTTTAATCTTAATTTCTATGTTGTCTCACAGGGACGTATGATTTTTCTTCATTTCTATATTGTATCACAGGGACGTATGTTTAATCTTAATTTCTATGTTGCCTCACAGGGATGTATGTTTGTTCTACATTTCTATGTTGTTTCACAGGGACTTAAGTTTGTTCTACATTTCTATATTGTATCACAGGGACTTATGTTTGTTCTTCATTCCTGTTGTTTCAAAGGGACATATGTTTGTTCTTATTCATTCCTATGTTGTCTCACAGGGGTGTATGTTTGTTCTTCTTCATTTCTATGTTGTCTCACATGGGTGTATGTTTGTTCTTCTTCATTTCTATGTTGTCTCACAGAGATGTACGTTTGTTCTTCTTCATTTCTATGTTGTCTCACAGGGGCATATGTTTGTTCTTCTTCATTCCTATGTTGTCTCACAGGGTGTATGTTTGTTCTTCATTCCTATGTTGTCTCACAGGGATGTATGTTTGTTCTTCTTCATTTTTATGTTGTCTCAGAGGGACGTATGTTTGTTCTTCTTCATTCCTATGTTGAGTGACAGGGACGTATGTTTGTTCTTCATTCCAAGGTTGTCTCACAGGGTGTGTATGTTTGTTTTTCTTCATTCCTATGTTGTCTCACAGGGTGTGTATGTTTGTTCTTCATTCCTATGTTATCTCACGGGGATGTATGTTTGTTCTTCATTCCTATGTTGTCTCACAGGGTGTGTATGTTTGTTCTTCTTCATTCCTATGTTGTCTCACAGGGTGTGTATGTTTGTTCTTCATTCCTATGTTATCTCACGGGGATGTATGTTTGTTCTTCTTCATTCTTATGTTGTCTTACAGGGGGGGGGGGGGGACATGTTTGTTCTTCACTCCTATGTTGTTTCACAGGAATGTATGTTGTTCTTCTTTATACCTGTTGTTACACAGGGATGTATGTTCTTCTTCATTCCTATGTTGTCTCACAGGA